>CP139501.1:229001402-229108902 GCA_021014915.2 Artemisia tridentata subsp. tridentata | reverse complement strand
TTGCGTACTTCACATTCGATATGTTTTTTTTGGTAGTTTTTTGTTTTAAATATATTCAAAACTAATTATCTAATTAATGTTTCTTTGCAGCATGTTTGTTTCTGCCGTTAAGAGGCTGCGTGCAATCAAGAGTTCTAAAATTTCTAGCATATGCAGTTAGTTAACCTTTCTAATTTACACCGAGAGTTCTAATGTTATAATGCACGCATAATTTATTTATCTGTTGTTGGTTTGTTACAGTGGGAAGTAAGTAAGAAAAGGTCCAATGTTGTTGATCATGGCAGCTTAAAGCGTAGCGGTAGCTATTTGCTGCAGTGTTTATATGAAGAATTTGGATTGAAGAGACTTTTGTTGTGTTTTGTTTATGGAATCAACATGTAAAATTGGTTTTGCTGAGCAAATTTTCTTAAGATTTAGTAGTACTAATTGTTAAAACTTGTGGGAATATGAATGAATTTAGATGTTAGTATTAATATGCATATTTGCCTATCAGGGTGTAATTTTTTAAGTTTTGTTTGCAAGATGGAGAATGAAGAAGATCCCGTGAAGAAGTGTTGTGCGGGCGAGGAACATTAGTCATAATGTGAGATGTCTAGAGTGCGGTAGCCAGTCGATTGAAGAGTCCCAACTTGATATTGTTGTTCTCCTCAGGAAGGTGTAACAATTCGCATTTTCAGGTTAATTTCTATTCCCGAAAATTTTACTATTCACTTGCACAATTCATTTCCGAAATTTTTATTTCATATTCTCGTGAGATAAATTATTTCCATGACAAAATAAAAGTTTGACGCTCATCGGGTCATTTTCGCAGAAGTTATTAAGAAATTATACGTTTGGGTTAAACGTCGTTTAAAGATCCTACGCATAACGAAAACCAACTGCGCCAATTTTCCTCGCATCAGATTAATGTTTAGTACACTCACAATCAATTAGGTAATTTTTGATATTAAGTCAAAATGTTACCAAATAGACCCTGTGTTTTACAAAACAGAAATTACGTTTTAAGCACTTTTACTTATCCACAACCTTAGCCTATACCTGCACCACATTTTCTAAGGTGTTTAAAAGCTTTTATATTATTGGAAAATTCAACGTATTTTCCCCCTCCATTGACCATAAAATCATTCCTTGATTTTATAAATCATTCCTTGAATTTTTAGGCTTACGGTTTTATGTCTAAAAGACATTTAACACCAACCGACACTAGACTGAGCCCAGTCTAGACATTATAGGTCATTTTAATTCATTATCATCATATTAGAAAAGTTACATTTTACTTTTCTCAGTTTTACGCAACTTTCGTACGTTTTACGTATTACGCGTTTTAGACCCGCGTTTCCAGCGTTATCAGCATTTAAGCAACACGATGGAACTTACCACTCATTTTATATTTTATTATGGAGTATATTGACAAGTTTAATCATTCTTTCAAGTTTCAAACTTTTACGATACCCGTTTTTACGTTTCGTGATTTAAATACTTAAAGTTAGCGATTAACGGGACCAAAACCCACTCCGTAAGTCAAGATAAATATCCAACCTAAAATATCTAGATATTATCTAAAAAATATCTAGATATTTTGAAAATCTATTGAAATTACCATTTTACCCTTGCCCTTTATTTACCAAAATGCCATTCTATGTATTTACAAAAATGCCATTTTAACCTAAATTTTCCCTATAAATACCAAGCTAAAGCCTTCATAATTTCTTGCACCACACCTTCTTATAACCTTAAAGTCCTCAAACCAAAGGCACTTCTCTTATATTTCATAAGAAAGTTTATGAGTTCTTGAGAAGAAACTAGATTTTGATCTTGTTTTCTTCAAGTTTTCAAGAAAGAGACGTTATAATCTTCAAATAATTTCAAGTCTCCAAAAAGACTTTGTTATTATCTTCAAATCACTTCGGGTTTCCAAAAAGACGTCGTTATAATCTTAAAATAACTTCAAGTCTCCAAAAAGACTTTGTTATTATCTTCAAATCACTTCGGGTTTCCAAGAAGGCGTCGTTATAATCTTCAAATAACTTCAAGTCTCCAAAAAGACTTTGTTATTATCTTCAAATAGCTTCGGGTTTTCAAGAAGGCGATGTTATAATCTTCAAGTAGCCTCGGGTTTACGAAGATTGCAAATTTCACGTCGAAGCTCCGCTTATATTCCCTTTTTCTATAATACTCAAGCATTCTATATTAAGGTAAGTATTTATGAACTTTAAATACTTATGAACTTTTATTTGATTATTTAGTGTTTTATAAACTCTTAATATATCATATAATCAAGTAAGCAAAATATATTTTCTATCGAATACTACAACACTAGGGAACTTTATGTGAGGGGTTTCATTTAGGTAAACGGATCGATGAGTTGCTGGATTTACGAATTAAAGTGTCCTAGCTCCTCGAACGTTTGCTACATGACCTCTGAATCATGATGGCCCGAACGGTAGTACGAGATATACAAACAAAACATGTTTCATAAACCATATGCAAGACATATACATGTACGTCTTTGTATTCTTAGACATTATTCCAACCTAAGTCGCAACGTTCTATTGTAGGTTGCACTTAAAGGTTTCCCGGCTTATCCAGCGATTCCATTATATCCTTAACATCATGTACTCTGAGGTGAGTTCTTAGCCCCACTTTTCTCGTTTAAACTATTTATTTAACTCTTTGGGGGAGATACATGCTCAACTACTTTTAATTTCAATCACGATTATTTGCAACTATATGTTTATCTGAATTGAATGTTTATTTATGTTAGATAACATTATTTCCATATTTAAAGTTTCTATATCACGGACCATTAAGCACTATGCGTAGTGAACACGAATATTATGGTTAGATCTATCAGGATTAATGTATCCATTAAGTTGACTCAGTTAGAGCAAACAAACCCAAACAAACATTTGAGAACACTAGGTACAACAACAGATTATCTACTAGGCTATGATTGCAACGATTATTCCAAATTCTATTGGTACGAGATTTACATTTTGGTTTTCATAAGAATAGTGCAAAAACAACGATTTTCTACGCTTTGGGTGTATAACGACGTAACCTATACTTGAAGACGTTTGTGTTAAGCCGGGTAGGTAACCAAACGCACTATAATTGAAGATGTTTGTGTTAAGCCGGGTAGGTAACCAAACGCACTATACTTGAAGACGTTTGTGTTAAGCCGGTTAGGTGACCAAACGCTCTATATTTAAAGATGTTTGTGTTAAGCCGGGTAGGTAACCAAACACACTATATTTAAAAATGTACCAAAATGGGATGATTTCATGGACATGGTCCAAGCTATGTGAGCTAATGGACTTGGTGTAATCTCGGAACTAATAGAATTGGTATAATAACAAACCAACGGACTTGGTACAAATTGTGAACCAGTCAGAAACAGAAACTTAAGGTTTCGATGTCAAGAACTAAGAGCAATGGAAACACTACCTACATGTGATATTGTATTTAGTACAATAGTCATACACTTGGAATCCTAGAAACCTACATTTAGTATTTGCATATACTTGTTACCAGGATTTATTTACAAGGTTTTCTCATTTATTCCACAAACTCTATGAACTCACCAACCTTTGTGTTGACACTTTAGCATGCTTATCTCAGGTCCATAATGAACGAGGCTGGCACGGAGGAGCACGGATATTCAAGAGGGCTATAAATTTTATTATCATTCGAAAACTCATTTGATGTATTTTGTAAACATGGAACCATCTGGGACCTCATTTTGTAAACTCTGATATTTATATAATTCGAATGATAAATCTTTTAAAAAAAACGACTCCATTAGAGTTCGTTTTCTATTGTTATAACTGTTGTGCCGTCGAGTAACACCCAGTTTGAATTCCGCAGCGTATCACGAAATTGGGGGTGTTACAGATTGGTATCAGAGCCATGGTTATAGAGAAACGGGTCTAATTAAGACCTAAACTATAACTGCTTTTCCACAAAAATATTTTATAGCCTTCCGCTCTTCGTGCCTTCCATCCTCCAGACGATTATGTGATTTTTAGACATTTTATGCTACATAAACATACTCGTATATTGATATATACACACTCGATATACTTTCGATCATTCTATTTAAACAATGGACTAAACATATCTGCGTATGCCTATTCTAAGGCATTACGGCACAATCATATTTTCCCAATCATGTATCTACTCATGCATTTTAGGATTACGAAACTTTCTCAAGACATTGTAACTAATTACAATGGTCTCATTTATTTCTAAGACATTGTGAGTTACACAATGGTCTTCATTATTTCCAAGACATTGTGAGTTACACAATGGTCTTCATTATTTCCAAGACATTATGAGTTACACAATGGTCTTCATTATTTCCAAGACATTGTGAATTACCAAATGGTCTTCATTATTTCCAAGACATTGTGAGTTACACAATGGTCTTCATTATTTCCAAGACATTGTGAATTACCCAATGGTCTTCATTATTTCCAAGACATTGTGAGTTACACAATGGTCTTCATTATTTCCAAGATATTGTGAGTTACACAATGGTCTCTATTATTTCTTAGACATTGTGAGTTGCACAATGGTCTATCGTATTCCTCAAACATTGTAAGTTCTACAGTGGTCTCTGTTACATCCTCAGACACTGTGAGTGATACAGTGGTCTCAATTACATCCATAGACACTGTAAATAAAACAGCGGTCTCATTTACTCCCAGACATTGTGAGTTTCACAATCGTCTCCTCTATTCTCAAACCATGTACTCACCAACTACTTTAAACACCAAGGATCATAAAACTATTTGACTAAACCGAACATCACATTATTGGTCCTTAATTATACATAGCCTAGCTACCTATGTCTAATTAGGGAGGGATCATGTTATGTTGGGAGCAGTCACTTGTATGTTTTATGAATAGCAAACTTTTCACTTATATCCTTATTAAACATCATGTCGGTACCTCCATCACCCCATCACATTCCCGATATACCCGCTCACTTACCATTTCTTCCCGAACTCAATGATGGCTATCTTGAAACACTTGGTTATGACAATGAGGAAGAACCTTATGGGTATATAATCAGTAACCAAGAGGACCAGATACGTCAGAAATACCCACATCTTTTTTCCAACAATGCTTCTACACCTAAAGCAAAGTGATCTCCGGGACGGAGCTCTCTTAAGGGGTGGAGACTGTAACAATTCGCATTTTCAGGTTAATTTCTATTCCCGAAAATTTTACTATTCATTTTTACTATTCACTTGCACTATTCATTTCCGAATTTTTTATTTCATATTCTCGTGAGATAAATTATTTCCATGACAAAATAAAAGTTTGACGCTCATCGGGTCATTTTCGCAGAAGTTATTAAGAAATTATACGTTTGGGTTAAACGTCGTTTAAACATCCTACGCATAACGAAAACCAACTGCGCCAATTTTCCTCGCATCAGATTAATGTTTAGTACACTCACAATCAATTAGGGAATTTTTGATATTAAGTCAAAATGTTACCAAATAGACCCTGTGTTTTACAAAACAGAAATTGCGTTTTAAGCACTTTTACTTATCCACAACCTTAGCCTATACCTGCACCACATTTTCTAAGGTATTTAAAAGCTTTTATATTATTGGAAAATTCAACGTATTTTCCCCCTCCATTGACCATAAAATCATTCCTTGAATTTTTAGGCTTACGGTTTTATGTCTAAAAGACATTTAACACCAACCGACACTAGACTGAGCCCAGTCTAGACATTATAGGTCATTTTAATTCATTATCATCATATTAGAAAAGTTACATTTTACTTTTCTCAGTTTTACGCAACTTTCGTACGTTTTACGTATTACGCGTTTTAGACCCGCGTTTCCAGCGTTATCAGCATTTAAGCAACACGATGGAACTTACCACTCATTTTATATTTTATTATGGAGTATATTGACAAGTTTAATCATTCTTTCAAGTTTCAAACTTTTACGATACCCGTTTTTACGTTTCGTGATTTAAATACTTAAAGTTAGCGATTAACGGGACCAAAACCCACTCCGTAAGTCAAGATAAATATCCAACCTAAAATATCTAGATATTATCTAAAAAATATCTAGATATTTTGAAAATCTATTGAAATTACCATTTTACCCTTGCCCTTTATTTACCAAAATGCCATTCTATGTATTTACAAAAATGCCATTTTAACCTAAATTTTCCCTATAAATACCAAGCTAAAGCCTTCATAATTTCTTGCACCACACCTTCTTATAACCTTAAAGTCCTCAAACCAAAGGCACTTCTCTTATATTTCATAAGAAAGTTTATGAGTTCTTGAGAAGAAACTAGATTTTGATCTTGTTTTCTTCAAGTTTTCAAGAAAGAGACGTTATAATCTTCAAATAATTTCAAGTCTCCAAAAAGACTTTGTTATTATCTTCAAATCACTTCGGGTTTCCAAAAAGACGTCGTTATAATCTTAAAATAACTTCAAGTCTCCAAAAAGACTTTGTTATTATCTTCAAATCATTTCAGGTTTCCAAGAAGGCGTCGTTATAATCTTCAAATAACTTCAAGTCTACAAAAAGACTTTGTTATTATCTTCAAATAGCTTCGGGTTTTCAAGAAGGCGATGTTATAATCTTCAAGTAGCCTCGGGTTTACGAAGATTGCAAATTTCACGTTGAAGCTCCGCTTATATTCCCTTTTTCTATAATACTCAAGCATTCTATATTAAGGTAAGTATTTATGAACTTTAAATACTTATGAACTTTTATTTTATTATTTAGTGTTTTATAAACTCTTAATATTTCATATAATAAAGTAAGCAAAATATATTTTCTATCGAATACTACAACATTAGGGAGCTTTATGTGAGGGGTTTTATTTAGGTAAACGGATCGACGAGTTGCTGGATTTACGAATTAAAGTGTCCTAGCTCCTCGAACGTTTGCTACATGACCTCTGAATCATGATGGCCCGAACGGTAGTACGAGATATACAAACAAAACATGTTTCATAAACCATATGCAAGACATATACATGTACGTCTTTGTATTCTTAGACATTATTCCAACCTAAGTCGCAACGTTCTATTGTAGGTTGCACTTAAAGGTTTCCCGGCTTATCCAGCGATTCCATTATATCCTTAACATCATGTACTCTGAGGTGAGTTCTTAGCCCCACTTTTCTCGTTTAAACTATTTATTTAACTCTTTGGGGGAGATACATGCTCAACTACTTTTAATTTCAATCATGATTATTTGCAACTATATGTTTATCTGAACTGAATGTTTATTTATGTTAGATAACATTATTTCCATATTTAAAGTTTCTATATCACGGACCATTAAGCACTATGCGTAGTGAACACGAATATTATGGTTAGATCTATCAGGATTAATGTATCCATTAAGTTGACTCAGTTAGAGCAAACAAACCCAAACAAACATTTGAGAACACTAGGTACAACAACAGATTATCTACTAGGCTATGATTGCAACGATTATTCCAAATTCGATTGGTACGAGATTTACATTTTGGTTTTCATAAGAATAGTGCAAAAACAACGATTTTCTACGCTTTGGGTGTATAACGACGTAACCTATACTTGAAGACGTTTATGTTAAGCCGGGTAGGTAACCAAACACACTATAATTGAAGATGTTTGTGTTAAGCCGGATAGGTAACCAAACGCACTATACTTGAAGACGTTTGTGTTAAGCTGGTTAGGTAACCAAACGCTCTATATTTAAAGATGTTTGTGTTAAGCCGGGTATGTAACCAAACACACTATATTTAAAAACGTGCCAAAATGGGATGATTTCATGGACATGGTCCAAGCTATGTGAGCTAATGTGTAACACCTAAAATCTGAAAACATGTAAAATGACCAAATTGCCCCTACAAGTTTAAAGATTTATTTAAAAGCTTATAAAGTATCAAAACAATCCCAAACTTCTGGTAACGAACAAGTTATGATACCAAATAATTTTGACAACTCCATTTAACATTTATACAAGTTAAAAAATTACCAAAATACCCCTAATAGAACCAAATGACATTATGATTAATATTATAATTATATAAAGTGAAATAAAATGGATAAATATGGAATAAATCAATCATATTAATATGCCAACCAATTCTACCAAAATTCTTGGTCCAATCCCTCCCCTATGACTCGGTTTTTCCATTTTAAAATCAATCAACACCTTTTTCTTTGAAACCCTAATTGCCGAGTAAACAAAACACACACAACAAATCTTGTAGCCTCCATTCGACATTCTAAAAACCCTAGAGCATTTTTCTGAGCTTAATCATCATCCAAGGAGTTCTAGAAAAATCAGTTTGAAGTCGTGCATGGTGTGATTCGATCGTGGTGCTGTTTTTCTTGTCGCTAGTTGAAAAGAGAGGTATAATTCGTATTAATTCATTCGACCTTCTCAAAATTCGTTTCTCATTTTTCTCACGTTCATTATGTCATATGTGATCCATGAAAAATAGATTTGAGGTTGTTCTTGGCTGGATTCGATTATTTCGAATTATTTCTTGATCGCACTATCGTTTGGAGGTATGTCCCAAATAAATTCGATCGAGCCTTATAAAATTCGTTCATCATTTTTCTTATGATCCTTATATCGAATATACTATGTGAAAAATAATGGCAAGGTCGTGGAGAAGCTTTTGGAGTCGTATTGGATTTTTGGTTCGATTTGCTTATACGCGTAGGAACAATTCGTACAGCCCTTTTCACACGTTCGAATCTTGGTTTGGTATTTTTCTCGTGCTCTCTATAACTTATAAACATCAGATAAAATGCTTAATTCGACCCATGCATGATCTACGAATTTTATGAGAAATTAATCATGAAAACGTATAAAAACCATGTAAAATACCATACGATTTTTATGGGCTTCATGAATAATTTATTTACGTCTAATATGATATTATAAGACCTGGAAAAATGTTACTTCGAATTATTAAGGCCTAAAACATTTATTTTTGAATTATGTATATGATCGGCTAAGAAGAAAAAGGAAGAAAATGGAATTCGATTTAGGGTTTGGGAATTAGGGTTTGTTTTGATGTTAATTAATGATGTTAAATGATGTTCTAATGATTGGAAATGGATTGGATTTGTTAGGGTTTGGATTCGTGGGTTTATAAGGTCATACGATGGTGTATAAAATATTTTGGGTGCGTTTTGTAACTTTTAAAACCCAAGGGTCATTTTTAGAACTTATTTTGGACTGTGTACATTTCGTATAAAATATAAGTTGAAGGGATCTAGTGTAATTTTTACATTTAAAAGGATTAAAATGTCTTTATTGATATATTATGGTTCGAATTACAAAATAAATAAGTAGAGGGACTAAATACGTAATTTCTGGAAACTTAGTGCTGTTTTGAGTAATAAATTATATTCAGGGGGTTATGTGCTAATTTGGTAATTTAATGGCTTGATATGTAGTTGTTAAGAATTAAAGGTTGAAATTGTAAATTAAAGGATTTAATATGTAACTTTGATAACTTAAGGGACTTGAAGTGTAAATTATGAAACCCTAAGGACCGAATGTGTAAATCTGATCAAAGATACCTTATATCCAGTTAATAATGATTTAACTATGTTATGCTACCCAATATTTCTAAAAAGGGAACTTTCTAAAAATGGAAACTTACCAAATATGGAAAGACAGTTAAGTAAGAATGAATTGTAATTCCCTTTTACTCCTTTAGGTGTGAAGAAGGAGAGACCTTGAGCTATTCCCTATTTATGTGCTTTGTTTCTATTTGTGCTTTCGTCATAAGGTACGGATACTCTACCCTTTTTAGTAAGGGTGTCTTTTCACCTATGCATTGATGTTGAGCTATGATTTAAACATTTGCCATGATCCTTTTGACATGAACCTTTTGATATGACCTTGAGATATACCTTCTGATTATGACCTTGAGATGCACCTTGATATGACATTGAGACCTGACTCTTAGTTTGATACCCGAGCCATTTTATGTTACCTAGCCAGGAAGGTAACCTGGCCATGTCTGTGATGCACCACTGGCATGACTCATGTGTGGGTGAGTGATTTCTCACACCGTCCCTCTTATATTATGATATGGCCATTATGACTTTGAGATTATGATTTTGAGATGACTTTGAGTTTGGGGGCGTATGGATTGCAATCCTAGATTTGTATGTTTAGTGGATTTAACTATGACTTTGAGTTATGACTTTGAGGTGACTGGTACTGTGTGCAATACATGCCTTTCACATTTCTGGGAGCTGATCACTCCACCCTTTTGATACATGAGGACACCCCTCATATTATCTGGTTGCCTAAGAGGTATCCCCTCTGATTGTGAGATTATGACTTTGAGATATGATGTTGAGATTATGACTTTGAGTTTTGGGGCTCGTGTAGATGACTATCCGTATTTCTCTTTTGCTTTGATTATACCTTATGATATTTCCAGTGCTTCACTATATTTCTGCTTCGTTATCTTTGTTGTATTATGTATCTGTTCACTGGGCTTTGTAAGCTCAGCCGCACGTTTTCTTTTTCGTGTGCGGCAGGTATCTAGCTGGGAGATGGATTTATGCTTGGGATGAGAGTTAGTTGGAGCTTTTACCTTAGATGATGTCCTACCCTAGTCTTACCATTTGTTTCGACATTTTGATTATGGATTCATTTCGTTATGTATTTCCTTTGAATTATTTCGTTATCTTGTGAGACTTATGTATTGGATTCAAGTCATGTTGACTTGGCTTATTTATTTATGATGTTTTATGGCTTCCGCTGTGTATATGTATGAATGCTTTGATTTGTCGCCATAATGTGATATCTCTACCCTTGTCGGGTTGGGGTGTTACAATTATGGTATCAGAGCCCAGGCTGCGACCTGTCGTACATAAGCTTCGGCCTGTGAAACATGTGGACCATAGGATTTGACCCTTAAGTTTTAAGAGTTGATTGGTGAGGTTTTGGGTAGTCATAGGTTTCTGTTTCGTCTTCCATTTCGTGCTTATTCTCTTATGTTTTTGCTAACTCTTTTTGTAATCGTTCAGATGGTGAACACGCGCTTTACTCAGTACACTAATGGGGATGATGGCCCTAATTTTGAGGCCATGATAGCCGCTGCTGTGGCTGCTGCTATTCCTCAAGTGGTGACTCAAGTCACCAATAACATCAGGAATGGGGCAAGTTCTTCTGGTGGTGGTGGTGGCGATGCTCCACCCACTGCTCCACCCGCTGCTTCCCCTGTTGGCATTCATGTGTGGATCGAGAGGTTCAACAAGCTTAAGCCTCTCTCTTTCAGGTCCGCTGCTACTCCCCATGAAGCAGAGGACTGGATCACGCATATCGAGAAGTTGTTTCGTGTTCTGGGATGTGCTGACGAGTTCAAAACTCGGTTGGCCACATTCAAATTTGAAGGTGATGCCCAAAATTGGTGGACTGCTCTTGTTCAGGCGAAAGGGGATGATTTTGCTGAGACTTGTTCGTGGGCGGATTTCATCGAGGTGTTTTATAGACAGTATATTCCAATGTCGGAGCAGCAAAAATATGAATGGGAATACGGGTCGATTCGTCAGGGTGATCAGGAGTCGTCAGGAGAGTTTATGCAACGGTTTCTGCGTCTGGCCAGTTTCGTTGGGCCAGAGGTCACTGGTGATGCTATGCGACAGGCTCGTCATTTCAAATGGGCTTTAAAGAGATGGGTGTTAGACCGGATTGTTAACACTCCGTTTGAGGATGTGGCTGGAGTTCAGGACGCCGCGCGTAACATCGAGTTATTGCATGCGGACAGAGTGTCTAATAAGCGTGATAGGGATGGTAACCGGGTAGATTTTCGGGGCCAAGGTCGGCAAGACCAGAAGCAGGATTTTCGGGGTCGACAGGACCATGGGCATGATCAGCGGGGTCGCCAGGACCGAGGTTATAATCATAGGCAGCAGGATTACAGGAACCAGGATCGGCGGGATTCTGGTAGGTCTCGTAGTGATCGTCAGGGTCAGGGTAGTAACAACCGGCGTAGGGATTCTCAGCAGTATCAGCAGTCGGGATCGTCGGGTCAGAAGAGGTCTGTTGAGACTCTACCTCCTCCTCCTACATGTGATTCATGTGGGAAGATGCATCCAGGTCCTTGTTATAAAGCTTCTGGTGGTTGTTTCTGGTGTGGATCTACTCATCACAAAGTCAAGGACTGTCCTAAGAAGAATGCTGGTGAACCTAAAGTCGATGCTAGGGCAGCTCCTACTTCAGGCCGGGTTTATTCTTTGACACGTGACCAGGCAGCTAGCACCTCAGGTACTATTACGGGTTTTCTGTATATTGGGGATCGTATTGTTTTTGTTTTATTTGACACGGGTGCTACACATTCTATCATATCCACTTCACTTGCAAATAAAATAAACATAACCCCAACTCAATTAATGAACCGTATATTTATTGCTACCCCGATGAAAACTCATGTGATTATTGATGTTGAGTATGTTAATTGCCCTCTCCGTTTCGATGATCGTGTTCGTTCTGCGAACCTTCTTCCCATTGATATGGTTGATTTTGATATTATTTTGGGCATGGACTGGTTAGCTGCTCATAAGGCGACCATTGATTGTTATGCTCGTAAGGTGATCTTTGGTGATCTTCATCATCCTGATTTTGTTTATTCTGGTTCCCAACCTCTGAAATCTGTAAAGATTATTTCGACTATGAAAGCCCGGACATTGATTGCGCATGGCTGTCTTGGTTTTCTTGCTTCTATTAAGGATACCTCTGTTGACGTTCCTAGCATTGATAGTATTCGTATTGTGCGCGATTTTGCCGATGTATTTCCGGATGAACTTCCTGGCATTCCTCCTGTTAGGGAAGTCGAGTTTAGTATTGATCTGATTCCTGGTGCTGAACCCATATCTAAAGCTCCTTATCGCATGGCACCGATTGAATTAAAGGAATTAAAGGAGCAATTGCAAGAACTGTTGGAAAACGGTTTTATTCGTCCGAGCGTATCTCCTTGGGGTGCTCCTGTGTTGTTTGTAAAGAAGAAGGATGGGAGCATGCGTCTTTGTATCGATTATCGGGAACTTAACCGCATTACTATTTGTAACCGCTATCCTCTTCCTCGCATTGATGATTTATTCGATCAGTTGCAAGGGGCGAGGCACTTCTCTAAAATCGATCTGAGGTCTGGATATCACCAGCTTAGAGTAAGGGAGCAGGATGTTCCCAAAACGGCCTTTCGCACTCGGTACGGTCACTATGAATTCTTGGTTATGCCTTTTGGTTTAACCAATGCTCCTGCTGTGTTTATGGACCTGATGAACCGGGTATTCCATGAATTTCTCGATAAGTTTGTGATTGTCTTCATCGACGATATTCTTGTGTATTCTAAATCCGAGGAGGAACATGAGCAACACCTTGGTATTGTTCTGGAGATTCTTCGACAGCAGAGATTGTATGCGAAGTTTTCGAAGTGCGAGTTTTGGTTGGATCGAGTAGCTTTCTTGGGTCACGTTGTTTCTGCAAACGGTATTACTATGGATCCGGCGAAGGTTGAGGCTATCACAAAATGGCCAAGACCTACAAATGTGACGGAAGTGAGAAGTTTTCTGGGTCTCGCTGGGTATTATAGGAGATTTGTTGAGGGCTTTTCGCGTCTCGCTTTGCCTTTAACACAGTTGATGAGGAAATGGGAGAAGTTTATTTGGACTGATGAGCGGAACAGTAGTTTTGAGGAGTTGAAGAAGCGTTTAGTATCGGCACCTATTTTGACTCTTCCATCGGGTTCCGGCGGTTTTCAGATATATAGCGATGCATCGAAGAAGGGTTTGGGATGTGTTTTGATGCAGCATGGGAAGGTGATCGCCTATGCTTCAAGGCAGCTGAAGCCTTACGAGGTGAACTATCCGACGCACGATTTAGAGTTAGCAGCTGTGGTTTTCGCGCTAAAGATTTGGCGCCATTATTTGTATGGAGAGTCTTGTGACATTTTCACTGATCACAAGAGTCTTAAATACATTTTCACCTAGAAAGAGCTGAACATGAGACAGAGGCGGTGGTTGGAGCTTCTGAAGGATTATGATGCTAACATTCAGTATCATCCCGGTAAAGCAAATGTAGTCGCGGATGCTCTTAGTAGGAAGTCCGGTATGATTGCGAGTTTGGAGTTTGAGCCTCGCGTTTTGCACGATTTAGAGCTTCTTGATGTGGAGTTTTGTGTTCGAGGTCATGGCGGTTATTGGGCTAGCCTTACGGTTGAGTCCAATCTTATCTTGCAAGTTAAGGAAGCTCAGAAAGAGGATGGTGAGCTGTGGTCTATAGTTCAGAATGTTGAGGAAGGCAAGCAGTCAGAGTTCAGAGTTGATGATTTCGGTGTAGTTTGGTTTGAGGATCGTCTTTGTGTTCCCAACGATCCGGAGCTTCGTGAGGCTATTCTATCGGAGGCTCATAGTTCCCCTTTTACTATACATCCTGGTTCTACCAAGATGTACCGGGACCTTAAGCAGCATTTCTGGTGGAGTGGCATGAAACAGGATGTGGCTTCGTTTGTGTCTAAGTGTTTGACTTGCCAGCAAGTCAAGATCGAGCATCAAAGGGCGAGTGGGTTATTGCAGCCATTGGAAATTCCGAAGTGGAAATGGGAGGAGATCTCTATGGATTTCGTTACAGGTTTACCTCCTACCCGTAGGAAGCATGATGCGATTTGGGTGGTCGTTGATCGATCAACCAAGTCTGCTCACTTCCTCCCTATTCGTGTGGACTACAGTGTTAGTAAGTTGGCGGACGTTTTTCAGCAGGAAATCGTTAGGCTTCATGGTATGCCTACGGCTATTATATCAGATAGGGATCCTCGGTTTACATCTCGTTTCTGGAAGGGATTGCATAAGGCATGGGATACACGCCTTAAGTTCAGCACGGCTTTTCACCCTCAGACAGATGGTCAGTCGGAGAGGACCATCCAGACCTTAGAGGACATGTTGAGGGCATGTGCTTTAGAGTGGACTGGTAGCTGGGACGATTATTTGTGTTTGGTAGAGTTTGCATATAATAACAGTTGGCACGCGAGTATTCGTATGGCTCCTTTCGAGATGTTATATGGTCGGAAATGTAGGGCTCCGGTTTGTTGGAACGAAGTAGGTGAACGCATTATTAGGGGTCCGGAGTTAGTTCAGATCGCTACTGAGAAAGTGGATGTTGCTAGGGAGAAGTTGAAGGAAGCTAGGGCTCGTCAAAAGAGTTACGCTGACAAGCATCGGCGTGACTTGGAGTTTCGTGTTGGTGATCGGGTATTCCTTAAAGTTTCGCCGTTCCGAGGAGTTAAACGTTTTGGGATTAAGGGCAAGCTCAGTCCTCGATTCATCGGACCGTTTGAGATTTTGGATCGCATCGGAGAGGTTTCATATCGTTTGGCTCTTCCTCCGCAGTTATCACATGTTCACGACGTCTTTCATGTATCTCTTCTGAGGGGATACAATTACCATCCTCTGCATGTGGTGTCTTATCCTTTTGATCAGATACAGCCCGATATGTCTCTTCCGGAGGAGCCGGAAGCTGTTCTTGATCGCCAGGAGCGAGTTATGAGACGTAAAGTCATTCCTTTCGTTAAGATTCTTTGGCGGAACCACCCAGAGCGGGAAGCTACCTGGGAGACCGAGGAGTCTATTCGAGCTAGTTATCCTCATTTTGCATTCTGATCTGGTATGTCTCCGTTATGTTTCGATTCGTTTCATTTCTGACTCTTTGCAAATTTCGGGACGAAATTTTTCTTTTAGAGGGGAAGAAGTTGTAACACCTAAAATCTGAAAACATGTAAAATGACCAAATTGCCCCTACAAGTTTAAAGATTTATTTAAAAGCTTATAAAGTATCAAAACAATCCCAAACTTCTGGTAACGAACAAGTTATGATACCAAATAATTTTGACAACTCCATTTAACATTTATACAAGTTACAAAATTACCAAAATACCCCTAATAGAACCGAATGACATTATGATTAATATTATAATTATATAAAGTGAAATAAAATGGATAAATATGGAATAAATCAATCATATTAATATGCCAACCAATTCTACCGAAATTCTTGGTCCAATCCCTCCCCTATGACTCGGTTTTTCCATTTTAAAATCAATCAACACCTTTTTCTTTGAAACCCTAATTGCCGAGTAAACAAAACACACACAACAAATCTTGTAGCCTCCATTCGACATTCTAAAAACCCTATAGCATTTTTCTGAGCTTAATCATCATCCAAGGAGTTCTAGAAAAATCAGTTTGAAGTCGTGCATGGTGTGATTCGATCGTGGTGCTGTTTTTCTTGTCGCTAGTTGAAAAGAGAGGTATAATTCGTATTAATTCATTCGACCTTCTCAAAATTCGTTTCTCATTTTTCTCACGTTCATTATGTCATATGTGATCCATGAAAAATAGATTTGAGGTTGTTCTTGGCTGGATTCGATTTATTCGAATTATTTCTTGATCGCACTATCGTTTGGAGGTATGTCCCAAATAAATTCGATCAAGCCTTATAAAATTCGTTCATCATTTTTCTTATGATCCTTATATCGAATATACTCTATGAAAAATAATGGCAAGGTCGTGGAGAAGCTTTTGGATTCGTATTGGATTTTTGGTTCGATTTGCTTATACGCGTAGGAACAATTCGTACAGCCCTTTTCACACGTTCGAATCTTGGTTTGGTATTTTTCTCGTGCTCTCTATAACTTATAAACATCAGATAAAATGCTTAATTCGACCCATGCATGATCTACGAATTTTATGAGAAATTAATCATGAAAACGTATAAAAACCATGTAAAATACCATACGATTTTTATGGGCTTCATGAATAATTTATTTACGTCTAATATGATATTATAAGACCTGGAAAAATGTTACTTCGAATTATTAAGGCCTAAAACATTTATTTTTGAATTATGTATATGATCGGCTAAGAAGAAAAAGGAAGAAAATGGAATTCGATTTAGGGTTTGGGAATTAGGGTTTGTTTTGATGTTAATTAATGATGTTAAATGATGTTCTAATGATTGGAAATGGATTGGATTTGTTAGGGTTTGGATTCGTGGGTTTATAAGGTCATACGATGGTGTATAAAATGTTTTGGGTGCGTTTTGTAACTTTTAAAACCCAAGGGTCATTTTTAGAACTTATTTTGGACTGTGTACATTTCGTATAAAATATAAGTTGAAGGGGTCTAGTGTAATTTTTACATTTAAAAGGATTAAAATGTCTTTATTGATATATTATGGTTCGAATTACAAAATAAATAAGTAGAGGGACTAAATACGTAATTTCTGGAAACTTAGTGCTGTTTTGAGTAATAAATTATATTCAGGGGGTTATGTGCTAATTTGGTAATTTAATGGCTTGATATGTAGTTGTTAAGAATTAAAGGTTGAAATTGTAAATTAAAGGACTTAATATGTAACTTTGATAACTTAAGGGACTTGATGTGTAAATTATAAAACCCTAAGGACCGAATGTGTAAATTTGATCAAAGATACCTTATATCCAGTTAATAATGATTTAACTATGTTATGCTACCCAATATTTCTAAAAAGGGAACTTTCTAAAAATGGAAACTTACCAAATATGGAAAGACAGTTAAGTAAGAATGAATTGTAATTCCCTTTTACTCCTTTAGGTGTGAAGAAGGAGAGACCTTGAGCTATTCCCTATTTCTGTGCTTTGTTTCTATTTGTGCTTTCGTCATAAGGTACGGATACTCTACCCTTTTTAGTAAGGGTGTCTTTTCACCTATGCATTGATGTTGAGCTATGATTTAAACCTTTGCCATGATCCTTTTGACATGAACCTTTTGATATGACCTTGAGATATACCTTCTGATTATGACCTTGAGATGCACCTTGATATGACCTTGAGATATACCTTCTGATTATGACCTTGAGATGCACCTTGATATGACATTGAGACCTGACTCTTAGTTTGATACCCGAGCCATTTTATGTTACCTAGCCAGGAAGGTAACCTGGCCATGTCTGTGATGCACCACTGGCATGACTCATGTGTGGGTGAGTGATTTCTCACACCGTCCCTCTTATATTATGATATGGCCATTATGACTTTGAGATTATGATTTTGAGATGACTTTGAGTTTGGGGGCGTATGGATTGCAATCCTAGATTTGTATGTTTAGTGGATTTAACTATGACTTTGAGTTATGACTTTGAGGTGACTGGTACTGTGTGCAATACATGCCTTTCACATTTCTGGGAGCTGATCACTCCACCCTTTTGATACATGAGGACACCCCTCATATTATCTGGTTGCCTAAGAGGTATCCCCTCTGATTGTGAGATTATGACTTTGAGATATGATGTTGAGATTATGACTTTGAGTTTTGGGGCTCGTGGTAGATGACTATCCGTATTTCTCTTTTGCTTTGATTATACCTTATGATATTTCCAGTGCTTCACTATATTTCTGCTTCGTTATCTTTGTTGTATTATGTATCTGTTCACTGGGCTTTGTAAGCTCAGCCGCACGTTTTCTTTTTCGTGTGCGGCAGGTATCTAGCTGGGAGATGGATTTATGCTTGGGATGAGAGTTAGTTGGAGCTTTTACCTTAGATGATGTCCTACCCTAGTCTTACCATTTGTTTCGACATTTTGATTATGGATTCATTTCGTTATGTATTTCCTTTGAATTATTTCGTTATCTTGCGAGACTTATGTATTGGACTCAAGTCATGTTGACTTGGCTTATTTATTTATGATGTTTTATGGCTTCCGCTGTGTATATGTATGAATGCTTTGATTTGTCGCCATAATGTGATATCTCTACCCTTGTCGGGTTGGGGTGTTACATAATGGACTTGGTGTAATCTCGGAACTAATAGAATTGGTATAATAACAAACCAACGAACTTGGTACAAATTGTGAACCAGTCAGAAACAGAAACTTAAGGTTTCGATGTCAAGAACTAAGAGCAATGGAAACACTACCTACATGTGATATTGTATTTAGTACAATAGTCATACACTTGGAATCCTAGAAACCTACATTTAGTATTTGCATATACTTGTTACCAGGATTTATTTACAAGGTTTTCTCATTTATTCCACAAACTCTATGAACTCACCAACCTTTGTGTTGACACTTTAGCATGCTTATCTCAGGTCCATAATGAACGAGGCTGGCATGGAGGAGCACGGATATTCAAGAGGGCTATAAATTTTTTTATCATTCGAAAACTCATTTGATGTATTTTGTAAACATGGAACCATCTGGGACCTCATTTTGTAAACTCTGATATTTATATAATTCGAATGATAAATCTTTTAAAAAAACGACTCCATTAGAGTTCGTTTTCTATTGTTATAACTGTTGTGCCGTCGAGTAACACCCAGTTTGAATTCCGATGCGTATCACGAAATTGAGGGTGTTACAGAAGGTGACTTTTCTTTATAAAATATTTGTTACTCCGCGTTTACCATTTTGTTGTGTGCATGCTTATACATGAAGTGTTATAATCTATTCACGAATTATCTAAGTAGCAAAAGTATAACTACCTTCGAGATTATACACGATAGCATGGATTACCCTTTAGATTTTGAGCATCATGAGATCATTTTAGCTTACTATGATCAACAATATTCTAGCTGTTAAACTTTAAGTAGCCAAATTTAAGCTAGAAAATTTTCATTCTGTTTCTAAATTTATGAATATTGTTTCCCGTGTAGTTTATTTATAATTATTTTTAGGTTTTTCATGATTTTTGTTGAAAATTTGGGTGTTTCTTTAGAAATTTCTAAAGAAGCTTTTGATTTGTAAAGTGAAATTTAGGGCTTTATTTTTGTGGGTTTTCAGTTTTAGGTTATAAATCAGCCGAAGGTAAGCGGCGAGAAGTGACTATGGTATTCAAGCGAATCACCTTTTGACTTGGTAGCATTTTCGGATAGTGATTATGCTGGTGCTAGCTTGGACAGAAAGTCAACAACTAGAGGATGTCAATTCCTTGGGTGTAGACTTGTCTCATGGCAGTGTAAGAAGCAAACAAGTGTGGCAAATTCAACAAGTGACTAGGTTGGGGTTGCAACTGTGGAGTGTGTCGGGAGGCGGTTTTATGGGTTGCAATACCATCCTGAGATAATTGTTAAAATGTAAGCCTTTGTTTGCTTAAGCTTATTTTTTTGACTCATGAGCTAATTTCACTTGGGCTATGTTGCAGGCATTAGAGTCAACTTCAGAAATTATGCTACAAAAATAGCTAGATATTTAAAAAAAATTATGCTACAATTTTTTCGCTAGGGGGGCACGTGCCCACCCTGCCCCCCTCCTGTCTCCGCCTCTGCCACTAATAAATGTCACTTTAACTTGGAAATTGACACTTATTATGGGACGGAGGGAATATTAGTATACAGTTAAACTAAGGCTGACGAGTCATGGTTGAATATGGCGACAGTTAAAACTAAGTTTAATGAGTCATAGATGAGTTTGACATAGGAATATTATTTTCTTAAATGATGATGTTAAAGGGTATTTGTTTTTGTGATATGCGGCTGTCGTTACCTGAACAATTGAAAATAATTAATGTTTGCCTGAACAAGTGACAAAACTAAAGTTGTGGTTTTTGTTGTTATCGTGTAGGAGAACGAGGCCGCCTATTACTAGGCGTTTGCTTATGTCATTCTTCTTTCTTGGATTAACGGGGTAAGATTATTGTTTTTATAGCTATCCATTTCTAACAGTTTATCATGTTTCTCTCGCAAAAGATTGTTTCTTTTATCGACAAGATGAAACTTCAATATATGTTTATGGTCCCAGATGTGCTTTGTGATATATTGATTACTTATTTTCGATAAATTTCAATATTGAATAGGATATTTGGGAACCAGCTTTTGTTTCTTGTTGGTCTTGGCTACACAACTCCGACATATGCTGCAGCTGTGCAACCTTCAATTCCTGTATTTACATTTATATTCGCTACTATTATGGGGTCAGTTTACCTAATTTTGTTTCACCTTGGTTTATTTTTAATGTCGAGCTGCCTGTATATATTTATATGTCTATCCATCGTTTGGAGTCCATATGAAGTGATTTTACATGCAGTACAGAAACGGTGAATTTACTAAGAACTGAAGGCCAGATGAAGGTTGGCGGTACATTTGTATGCGTGTGTGGTGCCATCTTCATGGTTATGTTCCGAGGACCAGTCGTATTTGGGTATTCAGAAAATTGTTACACCCCGTGCCCGCTTAGATAAAAAATTAAAACTTTTTACGCGGAAATACTTGAACTAAACTGACCTTCTGTTACTCTTTTACAACCTGACAAAAATCCATAAACATTCAGACCTTGAGTCTATTTTTTAAATGAAACTAGACTCAATTACCTTCAAAATGACGGGTGGCACGACCCGTGACGACTTACGGATTAAAAGATATGATTTTTCAAAGTTTACCAAAAATCTGACAGACACCCTCCATCCGATCGGATCGCCAGCCATTCGATCGGATGGATCATTCTGTCCACCCGACTGCCTTTCAAAACCCTTTCTTGAAAGTCAGACCTCCCGAACTCGAAACCTAACCAAACTTTCCAGATTTACTTAGTATATCAATGAGCTCATTCCCATATAAAAACATTTACCATTTGACTCTCGGAAAACGTACTTCCACAATCACGGGTTTTGCTCCAAAACCCGTTTTGACCCATTTACACTACAAATCATTTATACCACTTTAGTTTCTCACCAAACTTGACCATTATCATTACTTTAATATATAAAACATGATCCATATACACTTGACCCGTTTACAAACCAAAATGGGTATATTCATACATTTGCCAAACACCCCCTTAAACATTGTTCATAACACATTAAACACACTTTGACTCATCGTTAGACCACCAAATCGTTATGACTCCATTAACATACATTTTGACACTTGACTTTACATTACAAACCATAAAAAGACTCCCGGGGGTACAACCTTGTCATGAGCTCGGTATTCCACCTAGCTCTACATTCTTACCAAATACTTCTACCATTGCATATCCCAACCTTTGACCTTAGTCCAAGCCATAGCGTCACACATGAGCCTACAAAACATTAAACACTTAAACCGTAAGCACGAATTCTTAGTAAGTAAAGCGGACATAATATATCATTATACTTCATTCAACACATTACACATTATACAACCATCAATCCAACAACATTGAACATAACCACATACCTTAATCACTTAAGCCTTAACCTTCCCTTTTTCCTTAGACCACTCTTAACTAACACATCCACTAACCTTATAACCTCTTACACAAGACTACCATTATACTAAACAACCAAAATCTTAACACATTAGCCACATAACACATAATGTATCGAAATCATTATAACTTTACATTATACCGGTTTACTTACCTTGATTCCAAGCTAGTGCTATCAATAACATCATCATCATCATCTTCATCTTTTATCATCATCATCATCATCATCACATCCTAAACCATTATCATCATCAAGACTCATTATCACAATACATCATGATCAAGGGTTATAAAACCCATCTAAACTTACCCATCATCCTCTTTATATCATCATATGATCATACTTTGATCATATGATGAAAACCCACTTAATCCATAAACCTTCACCTCAATAATCATCATTAACTCATAGATTAGAACACTTACTTGGAGTGGATCATTGCTAGGGAAGACTATAGGCACTTGATCTTCATCTTCTTCTTCTTCTTAAGTCACCATCTCACTTTCCCTCTCTTTTTCTCCTCCATAAAACCCGACCATCAACCACCTTATCAATAATGAGGGAATTGTCTATAATTCCCTAGATAATACTAGTTAGGTGACAACTTTGGTCAATTGGTAAGATTGGTCCCTCTAGTCTCTATTATTCTATTTTGGTCACCACTAATCTTATAACACATTTAATCTATTACAACTTCAGCCCCTCAAGTCTATTCCTTTCTATTTGAGCCACATAAGACTTTCTATAACTATACAATACATTCATTGGCCATTAATTGACTTTCGGGTTTGACTATGAAAAAACATTCATTGACTAGCCAATCACATAAGGCCTTGGTCCACTTTCATCTATGGTGGGGTACAAGTATTCAGGGAACGGGTTTAACAAAAATGGTCTTTCTTTACATAATGAAATCAGTGCAACGGGTCAACCAGAGCCAGCTGGATGGTTATTGTCTATTTTTATTGGTCTCGGGTTTGACAACTGGCATGTTGGTGTCCTGTGCTTAATAGGGAACTGCATGTGCATGGCAACCTTTCTAGCTATTCAGGTATTCAGCCGTATATCTGCTAACTTTACATCACATATTGCTTTCATCCTCTTTTTATCTGATTTTCTCATAAGTATTTCTGAAGTTGACTGTGGTCTGTAAAATCTATTCAGGCTCCAGTTGCTTGCTGGCGAGGTTCCTCCACAATTCTGTGTAGTTTGTTATATTTCGATATCCTAAAGTCGTATTAGAGTCAGATTTTTTTTTTTTTTTTTTTTTTTTTTTTTTTTTTTTTTTTTTTTTAAATTTTTCCCCTTTGTACAGGTTTATCAACTTACAAGAACATTTTTTTCTTTTTTTTTTTGACGATGAACCATATACGGTATTCTACTGTTGTAAAGTTGTACTTAATCTGTTAACATGATTTGCTGCAACAACAGTTGCACGCACGCTTTACACGGGAGATCCAGAAGAAATGGAAGCGGTTTCTACAGGAATGAGTTACAGAGAAGGGGAAAGGAACGAAAGAGAGAGCAGGTACTTTTAACTTCTTTTGTAGGATGTAAATCTACATACTTGAAATATCGATTGGTTATGTGCGTTGGACTGTGACTAATATATGTTTGTAATTCTAGGAGAAGAGTGCAACCATAAAGTTCGCAAACAAACGCTTGGATTGCAAAAGGTACGCACTTAAGTTATTTTTGATCTTTAATCCATGTCCTTTGACATGGTCCTTCTGATGGACATTAAATTTGCTAATTTTATTTCTGTTGATCCAGATTTATTTAGGTTAATCAATGCCTTTGGGACGAACTGCTTAGATTTTGATTATGGGTTTAAAGATTTTTTTACGATTAATCTATCTATGGTTTGATTATTTTCTTATAATTTTTAGGTTTGCAAGGTGTGATCAACAAATTGCCCGGGGGTTCTCCCATTGCAGGTTTGTATTTCTTTACAACGTTCATTTCCATAGTAATAGGTGTTGGTCCCTTTACACGATTAGAATTAACTAGAAAGTTAATCTATTGGTGTTAATGACTAATACAATGTTTAAGGATTATTCTAACAGTTATAAAACGTGAATGTAAAAACAACAATATTTTTCAACGTTTAAATTCTTATTAGAAATAATTCCAAGAATCTATACCCAAGTGTTTTGCGGAACAAACACTTGGGATTGAATAGACAAGGGTATGGGGTGTCTCCTATCGAAACTCAAGTTTTGCTTGAGTGGTAACAATATACCCACTGAGCTATCTCAGTGAGTTGTATACTCTTTGTAGGAGAGAAGTTTCTTTGTAAAAGTTCAAGACTTTAATTATACAAAGCACACTTTAACTTCTCTCACAGTTGCTCTATTTATACACAAGTATTCTAAGTATAAGTGATTAAATATAATACAAGTTGTTGAGGTTGCGTGTCTGACAATTACAAATAGTAATTGTCATTTCCAAGAACCAATAGGAAAGGGCTAAATAAGTCTTTGGGAGTTGTTGGCTGACACTCCATGACTTTTAGCCGCAATAGGGAAGGATGAGTCTGACAAGAGAAGAGTGTTGGGTTTACACTCTTATCTTCTCAGATCTTTTCCCTATTGTTCCCGCCTTTTCTTCAGGCGTTGGTTCCTCAGTCATTCAATCACTTTGTTGGTTGAGGAGACTGGGGTTCAGTGAGCTCTTATCCAATACTCACTGAATCCATCATCTTCTTCTTTGGCTTAAGTCCTACTCAGGGAGTACCGCCTTCCTGAGTAGTGAATCCTTCTTCTTGAATTCGCCTTAAGCATCCTGAAGATGACTCACTGAGAGGCTGTTCTCTCAGTGACTTGAATTGTTCTCGGTTTAAGTTAACACTTAGTTAATTTGTGTCCAAATCATGTTCGAAGCATTCTTGGGTTTTACATGACCCAACAATCTCCCCCTATTTGGATATAAATTATTCCTAAGTGTTTTTGATCAGATATGAGTGAGCTAAAGACTTCTACTCATACTGAATGTACTAGAATGTAAATAAGGACACTGAAATAATAAAAACATCATCTTATTAATATCATTTACAAGTCCTAACAAAAACTAAGTACAAAAAGGGATAGTGGTGGGTGTTCAGGCAGGTCATCAGTTCAACTTGATTCCAAGGGCTTCAAGCTTGGGCTTCTTTGACTGCAGCTCATGTTGGTCAGGATGTTCATTGATTTTTCTTTTTAGGTCATGACAAAACCTTACATTCTCAGGACTCTTGAGTGGAGAGGCCATCATCAGAAAGCCTAGCATAGCTTTGATCCCTGATAGATCAATATCACTCCACCTCTGGAAGGCTTTATCACCAAACTCATCAATGAAGAACAAACCTCTTTCAGGCTGTTCAATGACCATATTGTTCCTGAAAGGAACACCTTCAGGGAGAGCCCTATTGCAGTCAAGACCAGGAATCTTGATCTCAGGCTCAGCTTCTATCTTCTTTCTTTTCCTTGAAGAAGACTGAGAGGAAGCAGGTTGTGCAGATTCAGGTAGAGGAGATTGAATGCCAAGTTCCTTAGGTGCTGCTGCCAATCTTTCATACCTCAGACTCAAAGACTTCATCAGATTAGGGACCACAACATTTGATTTCTTTGCTATTAATGGACCCAACTCGTCCAATTCAGTGATCCCAAAGTCAGCGAATCTGAAAGGTGAATGAACATCAAAGTTTCTCTTGTCAGCACCTCTGTAGACAGTGACAACGGCAGGATTGGTGTTTCTTTGAATATGAACATCAGTGATTGGTTCTGGCTTCAACCTTTCATTCATATACCACTGATATTTCTTAATCCTATTCTGCCTGATCTCTTCAGCCCGTTTGGCTCTTTCCTCCCTTTTCTGCCTGAGAGTGGTCATCTCCTCAGACTGAGCTTTCACAAAGGTCATACCACCTTTTCTTCCTGAGAGATCCTTAGCCTCAAGACCAATTTTCTCAGCCTCTTCATGAACAACCTTGATTAAGGCAGACTTGCTTGCCTTTTCTTCTTCCTTCAACTTCTTCTTTGCCTCTTCTTCCTGAAGATAAGTACTGAGTTCATCAGCTGAGAAGTGGTAAAGAACTCCATCAATTTCATATGGGATCCTGAGTGGTGATTCAGGATCCTTTGCAACCGTGATAGGTGCTGGTTGAGGCTCAGGCTCAGTGAGAATGCCTTTGCCTTTATCTTGATGGGAGGAAGAGGTTTCAGGAATCTCCCCCTCAGTATGAGAAGGAGGTTGTTGGCTTGAAGCTCCAGTGTCTTTCTCCCCCTCAACTGTTGCTTGAGCCATGGTGATAGCAAGAGTTGGAGTCACTGGAGCAGTAGGACCTTTGAAGGCCTGATAGATCTCAGTCATCATTGATTTGATGTCCGAGGTGTCTTTCTGAAGACATGAGATCTGATCTGCCAGGGAAGCCTGAGAAGCTTCGATGCCTGACATCCTTGACCCAAGAGACCATGCCAAGGATGTTGAAGATTGTGCCCAAGTACCAAGATGTTTTTCCTGAAGACCCATGGAAGTCCTGATTGAGTCCAAGGAGGTAGTAAGACCCTGAAGTTTAGAATCCTTCAGTAAGCTGAAGAGATCATGGATTTCAGCTGACTGCTTCTGATAAGTCTCAGCAGCTTGAAGGATCTTTTCAGTGAGTAAGGGGTCATCTTTAACAGCTGTCTGAATAGTACCAAGGCTTTTGGTGATGCCTTCAAGAGAAAGATTGAACTTCTGGAAATGAAGATCAATAGCTGTCAGGGAATGTTTGGTGTCTGATTGGATTTCGATCACATCTTCATGAAAACTTTCAACATCTGCCTTCAGGTTGGCATAGTGAACAGCTGCTTCAGTGTGTTGATCAAACATCTCATCAGTGAGACCAGTGAAAAGAGCATTGTTGGTCTTCAGTAGGAATTTGACCAACTTTCTTTCAGTGAGGGGAAGAGAGTTATCATACTTCTGGAGAATGTCAGTAGATGAATCAGAAGATTGAGAGCCTGACTCTTCACTTTGGCTTGGAGAGGGCTGATGTGATGGTTCAGGTTGTTCAGGTTGTACATCAGTTTCCATATCCTCTCCTGCCTCAAAAATTTCTTCTTCACTCTCTTCCCTGAGCTCTTCATCAGACTCCATAAAGGCCTGATAGTCCCCCATGGACTCAATACCCAAAAAATCAACCGGCTCCTCTTTATAAAAAGATTTGCCTTCGGTTTGGTCAGGTCCTGACCCCTTTGTCATAATAACTGAGTGGGTTGTCTCAGCCTGACTAGCCATAATAACTGGGGTAACACCAGCCTGGCTTTTGGGGGCAGTTCCTGAAAGACTGGATCCGCCTGAGGGGTTGATGGGTTCCATATCAGCGGGTTGTTTCTTTCCCCCTGAGTCTTTGTCCCCTTAGCACCTTCAACTACTGATGGGTACTTTTCAGTAGTATCACTAGGTACTGATTGTGAGAGTTTGTGGACCCCCTTCCCATCAGGATTGTTCTGTCCTTCAGGGGATTTAGGATCCTTTTCTCCCTGAGATCCTGAGGGTGATTGCTCAGGAACGTTAGCGGGATGTGAGTGTTTGTGGGTCCCCTTCTCAGTAAGGTAGTGCTGCCTTACCGAGGATTTAGAACCCTTTCCTCCCTTGGGAACTGATTGTTTTTTGACAGCTCCTTCATCGGGATGTGAGGGGGTGTGGATCCTCTTCCCAGTAGGGTGGTGCTGCCCTACCGAGGGTTCAGGACCCTTTCCTCCCTTGGGCACTGATTGTGATTTATCAGTACCTTCATCGGGATGTGAGGGGGGAATGCTTCCTGATCCCTCTGACTTGTTTATGTCAGTTGGACCATGTGGAATGGGAGTGCCCGAGGTCACTGAGGATGATTGCTCAGTGACTTCCGTTGGCCTTTGTTTTGAGGTCAAGAGGGTCTCAGAAATGGGTGTCTCAGAGGTCTCGGCCTTTTTCAACCTCTTTTTGAGGTTGAGTTGGTTTTGAGGATCAGTCTCAGTGGCGAGTGGCTTGGGTCTAACCACCTGGCTGGACTGACCCTTCTTTGTCTTCTTCACCTTTTTGGTCGGTGAAGGAACAGGAGAGATAGCGTTATTGCCCTGAATGACTGATTGCATGTATTCAGTCAGGGCAATATGTGTAACCTCACTTATGCTACTAGTGAAGTTTGACTTGTGCAGTACCTCAGGCTTCGTACCTTCTGCATCAGTCCTCACATAGTCAGAACCGAGTAGGTCCTGAAGCACACAGGAAACAAATCTAGGATAGGACATGTGCCTTTGCCTATGTTTTCCTGAGAGCTTAGCAACGAGGTCTCGGAAGATTATTCCTCCGATGTCTATTTTTGTACCCTCAAGGAGACTGAACAACATCAATTGTTGTGATGAGTTCAATTGTTCCGTAGAGGATTTATTTCCACCCAGGACCTGAATGACAAATGTCATCAGTATCCTCCAAATAGGGTGGAACCATGTTTTGACTACTGGAGCCTTTTCCAGTAAGCCTCCCACAGACATTTCAGGGCGTCTGGGGTCATGGGGTGCAAGAAAGATCAGTTCATTCTTTATTTCCTGATCAGTAGGGTTGGGGGAAAAGGCTTCAGCAAAGTCAAGGCCCGTGGCTTTGATGAATGCTGAGTAGTCAAAGGAGAGGGTTCTACTCCCATTCATCACCGTGAAGGTGATGATTGACTCTTTGGTGTCTTTGGGGCTGGTTGCCACAGCCGTACACCAGAATTCCCTCAAATAGTCATGATAGATGACTGAGGGGGTATGGGTGAAAGCCTTTGCAAGAAAACAATTACGAAGATATTTCATAACGTTCTTGTAGGCTGGGTAGAGTTGTGGATATGAGAAATTTCCCACCACATTATTCTTGGTTAGGTCTACACCCTCCATTGTGAAATCCACGTTGGGGGCATATTTCACAGCTTTAGAAGAAGCCATTTATGGGTAAGTCTGGGTTTGACTAAGGTTAAAGGGGTTCTAAAGCTTAAGAATGCACACACAATTTGTTTTTGAGAATAAAAAATGGCAGAGTTTTTGCTTAAAATTCTATAAAAACGTGCGTATGTATTCTTCTGGTTGGGGTATTTATAGGAAAGAGGAGATGGGGGTGTTTTGGTCATTTGAGCAAATCGTTATTTATTCAAAAAAAATTATTTGGAAATTGATTTGAATAATAAGTTTTGGGATCCGCATTTAATGCCAACACTCCACTTTCCTGGTTTAGCGCAACAGTCGAGGTGAACAGTTGAGCAGTTCTGCAAAAGTGCAACTTGCAGAGATGAGTCATCACATATTTGAAATGTGATTGGAGAGGCATTTAATGCCAAGTGGGAATGTGGTGGCCCATAGGTGGAAGCCAGAAAGGCTAAAAAGAACAAATATTCTTGAATTAAATATGTGTTCAGTTACCAACCTCGGACATTTACTAACTAGATACTTAGAGCATCTAAGTTAGTATTTAATGTCCTTTTCAGGGTCCTGAATGACTTTTCATTCAGTGATTGGTTTTCAGGGACTTGGGTTTAGTCACTGATGATTCAGGAATGAGGATTGATTCCTGAGACAAGGATTCAGGAACTTGGGTTTAGTTCCTGAGGATGATGATTCAGTGAGATGTTTTCACTGATATACATATTGAGTCAGGGACCAGAGATGTTAAGAATTTACACTTTTGTTGGGGAGAAAAAAAATTAGTCAGTGGACTGATTCTCTATATCCAACATTCCTAATTCAGCTTTCAGTCTTGTGAAGGTTGGTTCATCCAAAGGTTTGGTGAAGATATCAGCTAACTGATATTCAGTAGGAATGAAGTGTAATTCAATGTCACCATTTATGACATGGTCCCTGATGAAGTGATATCTGATATCAATATGTTTTGTTCTCTGATGAAGAACAGGGTTGTTAGAGATTGCAATTGCACTTGTGTTGTCACAAAAGATGGGTACCATCTTGTACTGAATTCCATAGTCACTGAGTTGACTTTTCATCCAGAGTACATTTGCACAGCAACTAGCTGCAGCAACATATTCAGCCTCAGCTGAGGATAGGGCAACTGATTGTTGCTTCTTAGCACTCCAACAGACTAATTTCCCACCTAGAATTTGGCAGGAGCCTGATGTGCTTTTTCTATCCATGTTGCATCCAGCATAGTCAGAGTCTGAGTATCCTTTGAGATCAAGTCCTGAGCACTTTGGATAGTATAATCCAAGGTTAGGAGTGCCCTTCAGGTACCTGAATATCCTTTTCACAGCAGTGACATGAGATTCTCTTGGGTTAGATTGATATCTGGCACATAGACATACTGAGAATTGGATATCAGGCCTTGATGCAAGTAGATACATCAGTGATCCTATCATTCCTCTAAAGAGAGTTTGATTGACTGGTTTACCAGTTAGGTCAGGACCAAGGTTGTTTGGGGGAGCCATGGGAGTTTTGACTGAGGCACAGTCACTGAGATCATACTTCTTCAGTAGATTCTTTACATACTTCTCTTGACTGATAGTGGTTCCTCTATCAGTCTGCTTGATCTGAAGGCCAAGAAAGTATGTCAGTTCCCCCATCATGCTCATTTCAAACTTCTTTGCCATTAGTTTTTCAAATTGTTTGCAAAGTTTGAAACTTGTTGAGCCAAAGATGATGTCATCAACATACACTTGTACTAGTATGACATCATTATTTGTCTTATAGATAAACAATGTGTTGTCTATCTTGCCTCTGACAAATTTGTTTTGGATTAAGAAGGCTGAGAGAGTCTCATACCATGCCCTGGGAGCTTGCTTTAGTCCATAAAGGGCTTTGTTAAGCTTATAGACATGATCAGGAGACTCATGGCTTTCAAATCCAGGAGGTTGCTCAACATAAACTTCTTCTTTCAGTGATCCATTTAAGAATGCACTTTTGACATCCATTTGGTACACCTTGAAGTTCATGTATGTAGCAAAAGCAAGGAAGATCCTGATGGCTTCCATCCTTGCTACTGGTGCAAATGTTTCTTCATAGTCAATGCCTTCTTGTTGATTATAGCCTTTGGCTACAAGTCTGGCTTTGTTTTTAATGACTATGCCATTTTCATCAGTTTTGTTTTTGAATACCCATTTCATGCCAATGACTGAGACATTCTCAGGACATTTGACCAAGGTCATTACCTTGTTTCTGTCAAACTGTTCTAGTTCATCATGCATGGCCTGAACCCAACTTGGATGTTTAAGTGCTTCTTTAACACTTTTGGGTTCAATTGTGGAAATGAAGTCCACAAATAGGCATTCGTTGGATGAGGCTGCTCTCAGTTCAGCAGCCATGCTTCTTGTAAGCATGCCTTCAGAAGGCTCACCAATGATATTGACAAGTTCTATATCCTGAGATCTGGTCCAACTATCCTGAGGTCTTGGGAGTGGGTTAGAACTTGTAGAAGCCTGATGGGTATGATCAGGATTGGACACAAGATTTCCATTTTCTTGTGTGTCTAAGTGGGTTGTGTCATCACTGAGATTGTTTGGGTCCTGAGTATTTTGTTCAGACTGAAGGATATCATCAGTTCTTGTATGTGCTTCAACAAACTCAGTGATGGTTGGGTTTAGTAGGTTGTGAGGGATAATGTAGTAGGAGAGGTTAGCATCATCTTGATACTGGGTAGAAGAATTGTTTTCAGACAGATATTCATCAGGAGGATATCTAGAAGAATTATCAATTCCTATTTCTTCTACTGAGGCAGTTGAGAACCTGATTGTATCAGTGCTCTCATCAAAGGTAACATGAAATGTTTCCTCAGTCTGCTGTCTCCTTGTGTTGAACACTTTGAAGGCTTTTGAGACAAGTGAGTATCCTAGGAAGTATCCATCATCAGCTTTTGCATCAAATTTTCCTAGGTGATCCTTGTGATTATGAATAAACACAGGACACCCAAAGACATGAAAGTAGCTGATGTCAGGGATTCTTCCTTTGAATAACTCATATGGGGTTTTCCCATGTCTCTTGACAATTATGGATCTGTTTTGTGTATAACAGGCAGTTTTGACTGCTTCAGTCCAAAAATGGTTGGAAAGGACTGATCCACATAGCATTGTCCTGGCAGCTTCAATGAGTGTTCTGTTTTTCCTTTCAGCAACACCATTTTGTTCAGGTGTGTATGGAGAGGAAAAGTTTTGGGAGATACCTTTCTCATCACAGAAACATTCAAGTTCATTATTTTTGAACTCAGTCCCATTGTCAGTTCTAATTTGTTTGACCTTAATGTCATTTTGATTTTCAATGTTCCTGACAAAGGACATGATTGTTTCAGCTGCCTGACTCTTTTTGATCAGGAAGAATACCCAGGTGTATCTTGAGTATTCATCCACTATGACCAGAGTATACTTCTCATGGTTAATAGACCTTGGACTGACAGGTCCAAATAGATCCATATGAAGAAGATGTAGGCAGTTCCTGATGGAAAAGTTGGTTTTGGTTTTAAAGGATGCTCTGTGATGTTTACCTTTTTCACAAGCTGAGCATGGTTTATCCTTAGAAAACACAAGTGATGGCAAGCCAAGGACTTTGTTTTGTTTTACAAGATTGTTAATGTTCTTAAAGTTCAGGTGGGTTAGTCTCTTATGCCAAAGCCAGTTGAGTGCATCAGTGGCCTTAGCAAAGAGACATGTTCCATCCTGAGTTAGACTTGACATGTCTAATACATAAACATCTTGTCTCCTTGGTGCAATGAGGACAATTTCCTTATTTGCATTGAAGATGGTTCCTTGCTTATCATCAAACTGAACTATGTACTTAGCATCACATAGTTGACTGACACTGATCAGATTATACTTAAGACCATTTACATATGCTATCCTAGTAAAGACAATACCATTGCAGTTAACTGAACCATAACCTTCAGTGAGACATGATGAATTGTCAGCAAATATCACTTTGGGTCCTGGTTCTTCCACATATTTGTGCAGACACTCCTTAACACCAGTCATGCTCCTTGAACATCCACTATCTAGATGCCAAACAGGATTCCTAGCATGTTTCTGCACAAATAGTAAACTAGGTCAGTTCTTTCTAGGACTCCATTTCATGGAGGGTTTGGTATTGTAGGTCCTTATGAAGGTATTAATTGATTCATGGTCAGTGGTTGAGTGGACTGAGCTACCACATGTTTTGCATTTGGTAGTAGGGTTAGCCTCAGTAGTCTGAGAGGATTGCTTCAATCTTCTTTTTGACTGAATGACCTTGTCTTTTCCTGAGGATTTCTGAGTGGAGCTTCCACTAGATTCACCATGTTTGTCATATTGACAATCGTCAGGATGGTGGTCATTAAATCCACACAAAGGGCAGGGAGGAAAAGGCTTGGCCTTTTGCTTCTGTTTCTGCTTAGAATCAGAAGGATAGTTCAGGCACTGAGCCTTGAGTCCTGAAAAGTTTGACATGACTGAGCATTGTTTATGATCAGAGGTCCTGTGATCTTCCTTTTTGCAAATCATGCAATAAAGGACTCTATAACAATCATCAGTGAGATGATTTGTATAGTTGCAAAGCTCACATCTTTTCAGTGGTTTGGTGGGCTTGGGTTTGGTCTTTGAGGAAGTTGGTTTTTGTTCCTTCTTGGATTGAGAAGATTTCTCAGAAGAGTCAATCTTTTCTCCTAGCTTCCTGACCATTTCAGCCAACTGATCAATTTTTGAGTCAGGGCTTTGGGTAGTTTCTTCAGAAGGGACTGAAGTTGATGAGTCATCAGTATTTACTGAGACATCAAGGTTTGCTCTTTTCAGGATGGTTGTTCCCCTTCCTGATCTCTCCTTAGGAGAGTGTGGTGAGAAGACCATAGGTGGGAGGCCTAGGTTAGGTTTAGCACCCTGAAGGGTATTCAGTGGAGGAAGTGGAGGGTATGATTCTGATTCAGACTCATCCAAGGACTCAGTGAGTGGTTCAGTGAGTTCAAGCTTACTGAGTTTTTCAGTGAGTCCTAGCATATTTTTCAAGGCCTGACTTTCAGGAAGCAAGATCTTTCCAGTCTCAAAGTTTGGTAACTTACTGACTGGGTTGTCCCTGACAATCCAGTCATTTGACTTGGGAAGCATTTCTTGCTCAAAAGATATGCCAGCTGGAACAAAGTTTAATTCATTTTGACACACAATTGGATCAACCATAAGAGGGTCAATGCCAATGGTTTTCTGAGAGATTAATCCCATAGTGTCAAAAACCTTAGGGTTCTTCTTGGTCCAGCTTTGAATGATAGCCTTTTCTTTGTTAAGTTCAGTTTGAAGGACTTGGTTTTGTTTCAAAATCTCAGTGTTCTGAATTTGTAGAGTTATTGTTTCTAGTTTGGCTTGCTTAAGTACAAGCAGTTCATCTCTACATTTATTCAATTCTGACACAATAATGTTATATTTTGAAAGCAAGTTAAGCCTTTGTTCTTCAACAAACTTTAAATCAACACAAATGTAATTCATGTAAGACTTCCAATCAGAATCATCATCCATAGAAAGTAAAGTATTAACCTTTTTCATGGTGATGTTGACCCATTCTCCATTTCTAGCATGGCCTTTTCCTACAGCCACCTGATCCTCTTCAGAAAGTGCCATCAGTGCACTAACTCTTATTTCCTCATCCGAGGAAACCTCTTCATCATCCCAATCATATGCTTCAGCTAATAGAACCTTGTTCTTTGTCTGAATAGGTTTAGATGTTTGAGCAGCCTGAGACAATATGGGGTTAGTTTCAAGAAGTGCAAGTTTAGCTTTGACATTCCTATATTTTGTTTCAAAATCCTTTTGACCCTTGTTTTGGTATTGTTGGGTGGACTGAAATATTTTAGGTTGAAACTTGCTAGTTCCTGAAAATTTGTAAGAGGGTTCTGAGAAAGTTTTAGAATAACAGTCCTTAGCAAAATGACCCTTTTTACCACATTTAAAGCATTCAGTGGTTTCATTTGCTTTTGATTTTGTAAAGTTGGACTGATTTCTTTTGATGAAACGTTTTGAACTAGCAAGGAGTGCCCTCTCTTGGAATTCCAAGTTCAGGTCATTCAGGTATTCCTCATCAGTCCTTTCATCAATTTCTTCTTCAGAAACCTCTTGAGTATCCTGCACAACACCATTAGAATAGAAAGCAGTTGATATGGGTGTTGAGGTTAAGGCCTTTTTGGACTCATGTGTTTTTGAGTCAGGGTATCTCCTTGAGATCAAGTTGTCTTCATAGACAAACTTCCCATAAATTTCAGGGAGCTCGAGGGTCTGAATGTGGTTAGCATTCCTCAGGCCTTGTGAGAAGTTGAGCCACTTCTCAGGGAGACTGTTGACAAAGCCAACATTTGTCTCATGTTTGGTCAGTACAACACCATCATTTGATAATTCATTTATCAAAGTTTTGTATCTGGTGTAGGTCTGTGAGAGACTTTCAGAGTCCTTTGCCCTGAAAGTATTATACTCAAGTTTAAGGTCCATGACCCTATTTTCCTTGGTATCTGAGGGACCCTCAAAGCTGTTTACCAAGTCATCCCAAGTTTGCTTGGCTGTTAGACAGTTGATGACTGATTCCATTATATCGTCAGGGAGACATGATATAAGGATGCTTTTCAGGCGTTGGTCTTGATTGACCACCCTCCTCTCATCTATGGTCCATTGGGCTTCAGGCTTGTTTAGCCCTGTGCCAGTCTTAGGGACAAATGGGCCATCCCTGATACAGGTGATGTAGTAGGGTTCCATACCAGTAAGATAGCAAATCATACGCTTCTTTCATTTGCTAAATTTCCCAGTTTCAAGTCTGGGTGCAACAGCTGAGTAGCTGCCACCCTTTTTGTCGACTAGCTGGGGTACATTGATATCAGCCATAGTAGGATCTTGGTTTTAAAAACCTAGAGCACTCTTGGTTAGTTAAAAAGATTTTATAAACCAGAGGCTCTGATACCACTTGTTGGTCCCTTTACACGATTAGAATTAACTAGAAAGTTAATCTATTGGTGTTAATGACTAATACAATGTTTAAGGATTATTCTAACAGTTATAAAACGTGAATGTAAAAACAACAATATTTTTCAACGTTTAAATTCTTATTAGAAATAATTCCAAGAATCTATACCCAAGTGTTTTGCGGAACAAACACTTGGGATTGAATAGACAAGGGTATGGGGTGTCTCCTATCGAAACTCAAGTTTTGCTTGAGTGGTAACAATATACCCACTGAGCTATCTCAGTGAGTTGTATACTCTTTGTAGGAGAGAAGTTTCTTTGTAAAAGTTCAAGACTTTAATTATACAAAGCACACTTTAACTTCTCTCACAGTTGCTCTATTTATACACAAGTATTCTAAGTATAAGTGATTAAATATAATACAAGTTGTTGAGGTTGCGTGTCTGACAATTACAAATAGTAATTGTCATTTCCAAGAACCAATAGGAAAGGGCTAAATAAGTCTTTGGGAGTTGTTGGCTGACACTCCATGACTTTTAGCCGCAATAGGGAAGGATGAGTCTGACAAGAGAAGAGTGTTGGGTTTACACTCTTATCTTCTCAGATCTTTTCCCTATTGTTCCCGCCTTTTCTTCAGGCGTTGGTTCCTCAGTCATTCAATCACTTTGTTGGTTGAGGAGACTGGGGTTCAGTGAGCTCTTATCCAATACTCACTGAATCCATCATCTTCTTCTTTGGCTTAAGTCCTACTCAGGGAGTACCGCCTTCCTGAGTAGTGAATCCTTCTTCTTGAATTCGCCTTAAGCATCCTGAAGATGACTCACTGAGAGGCTGTTCTCTCAGTGACTTGAATTGTTCTCGGTTTAAGTTAACACTTAGTTAATTTGTGTCCAAATCATGTTCGAAGCATTCTTGGGTTTTACATGACCCAACAATAGGTTTTATTGATTAAATTAGGTTGTAAGAATGTGTTCTTTATGTATAGAATGTTTAGTTTACTCGCTTATAAATAGAAGAGTAGCATACATATAAGTAGTTTACGAATTAATGTTTGGATTTGCTTATTATGTTCATGAGTCTGACGCGTAGATAAAGCCATGAATGACTGACACAAGCCTAATAAGCAGTTCGTCCAAAAATAAGTAGATAAAACAGGCATTTCTGAACACCGTCTTAATACGTTATTGTTAAAAACGTGTTTTGGATGTATCTGCTATTGAATCTATACGTGTTTCAGCTGTCAATTGAATGTTTAACAAAGATTTTGCTACGTTCTGAAGTGCTTATGGGCACCTTTTTTTTCTTTTTCAACCAGGCTGAAGGATTCTCACGACGCTTGCACCAACCATTTGGATAACTCTTGACAATTGTGGCAGAAACGAGCAGTTGACTACTTTAAATGGAAGCAAAAGTGGGACGTTGTGATTTTGATCAGCTTCGAGGGGGCTAATGTTTCGGTATCAAAAGCTATGTAACACAGGTTAATGTGCTTATTTTTAAAACTTACGAGCATATTCGGAGGTCAATGCAATGAGCCAAAAAAGAACTTGCTTATAATATATAACCTCACAAAAACTATAGCTCCACAATTAGTTTAAGAAGTATATTATGGTCAATCATGCATGTTAGTCCCGTAGATTGAACCATGCCTAATAAGGGCACTTCTGTTCCATGTATGTAGGCGAGAAGAATACAAACACAAGCTGAAGTGTTTGCAGAGCAGTAGGTAGAGCTTGCAGAGAAGACTCTGATGTTGGAGGCAATGGAGTCACAGTTAACACATACTCAAAATGAGACAATTAAGTTCTATTTAGCAAAAATCAAATTGCACCAGCCACTTTTTTAACCATTTAAAGTGGGTTAGATTTTAGACTTTGCTTTAGTCATGAATTGTCTTTTTTAGTTGTCACCATACAAACAGTTGTAAAATACCTTTGAAAATACAAATACAACGACAAAAAAAACCGCCAGGCCGCAACGCGGCCGACCGCCGCCATTCTCGTTATGATTAAAATAGGAAAACAATAACTAATGAATACCTATTATAAAAACTGGATAATCATCATTGGAAAAATAAAAATAGTGATGTTGGGACATAGGCAGAATTTTAATTACCTTTACACACATTTATAATCTATAGTTAGCGAATTTCGAATATAAAATCGAGTATTTCACTTAGACATGCACAAGCTAAAAAGTGATTGGTCAAGTTCATTGATGCATGTTCATATTTTGAACACTAAACTACAACCAAACCCCTCAAATAGCAAGCTCATACCCAAAACTCAACTCCATTACATCCGTTTAAGGGTATGTTTGGTAGCAAGCATTTAAAAGCATTTTGAAGTAGCTAGCGGTTAGCGTTTTGCATAAAATGTTTGTTTGAAAACAAGCAAATAGCATTCATACTTTTTCTAAACACTCCAAATCAAAATGGTACTCCTAGTAACATTTACAAGCAACTAGTGTTTCCGCTTACTAATATGACTATACATTTACGTTATGAAACACTTTATCAAAACAAATAGCTACTGCTTATTGCTACCGCTATCTTAGCCAAATGTATCCTAGTTCTCCCAAGCACAACTTTACTCTCCGTGTAACTTTTTACCCTATTTGTTTCTTTCACTTTTTGAATGCTTTGTATTTGTGTTTCTTTGTTTGAAATAATATATTCATCGGGTTTTTATTATATTATTTTTGGAAGTTTTGAAATAATATATATGGTTAAAAAAAATAAAATAAATAAATAATAAAATTAAAATAAAAATAAAAACTTTTTACCTACAACACATAATCAAAAACTAACCGAACACACCGGTTCCCAGTCACCCAGTTACTTAAAAAAAGCAAAATCGTAAAACAGACCCCACATACATACACATATATACACACACACACACAAAATATAAAAATAATAAAATATAAATAGCCTATACATACACCAAACTGTATCTATTTCTCCTCCCTATTTCGTACTCATATCTCTGCGTTTACACATACGCTGTGTGTTATAACAAAACACAAATTATTTTGTTTATATATGTATATATATATATATACATATATATAACTTGATGTACGCAAATACACACACATGCTGTATTTGAAGAACTGAAGATCGTACGTGCGGTTAGTTAATTAAATTAAGTATATTCAATTTACATTGTTAGTTACGTATTTAACTGTCACGTTGAAGCTTAATTGATGGAATTTAACGGTGATCTGTGTGTGAAGTAGAATTTGTTTATTTAATTGTATGTGTAATTGCTAATTATATGAATTGTTTGTAATTGTGAAGGTATGAAGCGGTTTAGAGGTGATGGGGATGGTTATAGCAGTCCGAAAATCAGGCGGTCGCTCGTTTCGGAAACGTAATCTCTATTTTTTGTTAATGATAATTTAGTTTAAATTGAATTGCATTGAATTAAATTGTTAGCTGTTCAATGAGTAGATTTGGTGTTTGTACTTTGTACTTTATTATGTAGGATGTTGATCATCTAGGGTTAAAAGAAAATGTAGTCGACTTTACTTGGTTGAATTATTTTTATATGTAATTTCATTTTGCCATAGGCGAACTGTGCAGGCGCACTTCATTGGGGGGGGGGGGACCCCGAATTTTTTTTGCGTATAGGGTTATAGTTTCGTTAGAAATTGGATATCGGTTCGACCCAATTAATTCAGATCCCGACCCCAAACTTTGTCAAGCTTGCCATGAGAGGCGGAGACAGTGGGCAGGGGTGGGCACGTGCCCCTAGCGAAAAAATTTGTAATGTAAATTTTTTAAAATATCGGGCTATTTTTGTAATTTTCCCCCTAACGAACCGATTTGTAGTGTAGTTTCTAAAAATTATCAAAGTTTGCCCCCTCGACCGTAACTTTCTGGCTCCGGTAAGCCTATAGGTTTATCATTTTTTCGCTTGTTATTAATTGCTTGTGTTTTATAAAGGATGACTTAAAGCTAAACAAAATGTTGACTGTTTATGATGGTTGGTGTTCTGAGATATGAAATAAGACTTATGGTTCAATTTTGTTAAGTGTTAAACGCTAGAGGTGCTTGTCAATAGCCGAGTTTAATCAGGTGAATTAGTTTTAGATAGACTTTTACTTTGCAGTGGCGAGTCTTTGGACTAGTCAATCCTTGTGTAACAATCAAGTTCCCACGTTTAGGTAACAGATGGCGTAGACTGAACAAAAGTAATTATCGTTAAGGATGCTTGCTGACTTGTACTGAGATATGGTTAAGGCTTATGATTCTAGTTGTTTGTGGTTATTTTAGTATGTTTATTTTATATTTTGCAATGAAGCTCTGGGAACCAGACGATGAAAGAAGGAAGCTCACAGAAGTTGACAACTAATGATGCTCTTACATATCTCGATAAAGTTAAAAATGTATTTCGAGACAAAAAGGATAAATATGACGATTTTCTTAAAATCATGAAAGACTTCAAGTCACAAAGGTTTGGCTAAGGTGTTACGTCTTTTAGTTTTTGTGGCATTTTTGTGTGAAAACATGTTCTTGATATTGACTATAATATTTCCTTAGAATAAACACCAAAGGTGTCATAGCGAAGGTGAAGGAATTGTTCAAAGAGCATCAGGAACTAATTTTGGGTTTCAATCCCTTTCTGCCAAAGGGATTTGAGATCACCCTCTCACGAGAGGATGAAAAACATCATGTTAAGAAGCCTTTGGAGTACGAAGATGCCATTCTTTTTGTAAACAAAATAAAGGTAATAGCAACATAATTGAAGAAAAAAGTGGATTGAAATGGTAACCTTTCCGTTGGAAAATTTATATCTAACACTGTTTTTGCTTGCAGATGAGATATCAAGGTCAAGACCATGTGTATAAATATTTTCTTGATACTTTGTGCCAGTATAAAAAAGAAAATAAATCCATCAAGGAAATCCACCAAGAGGTTCGTCATTAAGACTGTTACTATATGGTTTTGTACATACTCTTGTGTTGTCTTTTCATGTTTATTTTGTTTGTTCTTAATTTGTAAATTCGGTTGCTATCGTCTTTCAGGTTGCAACTCTTCTTAATGACCAGCAAGACCTGCTGAAGGAGTTCACCAACTTTTTTCCGGGTTCTTCAGAAGCAGGATCTCATCATTCTGGTCACTCCAGTAACAACTATAACTCTGAAAAGGTATTCACCCATTGGCTCAACTCAAATGCAAACATTCATGATCAACCTAACCTAATATAGACATTCGTTATAAAAAACTCCCGTATTTCAGAAGTATTATTTGAGTGACATATTCATCTGAGGAATGGACGTTGTTTTTTTTTTTTTTTTTTTTTTTTTTTTTTATTATTATTTTTTTTTATATATAAATTTAATTAATATTCATTTCCAGAGAGCTACTGCTTCTCATGCCGAATGCAAAAGTAGTGTTGAGCGGCCTGATCCAGATCATGAAAAAAGAAGTATTATGGCTGATAAAGAGCCTAGGAGACATGATGAGAAAGAAACTGACACATCAGAAGAGACAGAACTTAAAGAACATCATACAGATGATAAAGATTCTGATGAGACACATACCAAACAAACACTTGATCGTACTCTTGAGGACTCTGTAGCTGAACTCTTTCATCAAGGTTTCTTTCAGTTCATAAGAATGTTGAATTTACTGCATGTCAATTATTTCATGTCTCTATTAAATTCTTTTGTGTTGTGTAGATTTGCATGGTCAAATGCTTTGTCTCCGTGAGAAGGTGAAGGAAAGATTGAGCAACTCAGAAGATTATCAGGCATTTCTGAAGTGCATTGAGCAGTACTGTACAGATAATATTACGCGACCACAACTGCAAGTGCAGGTAAATCTTTTCATATCCTCCATTATTATTCTCTGTTCATTAATTACAATACCATTTGTCTTCTGTATATTCATCATAAGTTATGCCACTTTTGTCCCTGAGTGTTTCATGTTATCTGTTTGTTATTGTTATATACTTAAAGAGTTTGGCCACAATGTAGATGTTCGTTGCTTTAAGCAAATTGAGGCAATTGATTGTATCTTGGACGTGTGACTTTGTATTCATTTAGAGTAATATTCACTGTTTAATTAGATGTTCCTTAATCCTTATGGCCGTGAAAAGCAGTTACCTCAACAACTTGACTACTTTGTGTTGCATGCATTCCGATAAAATGTTGTTCTGGACAAATTTTGTAATTTTAAAGAAACTTCTGTTTTTGTTAGGTAAATAGTTTGCTTGGAGCATATGTGGATCTTGTGGAAGAAGTCAATGAGTTTATAGACCGCAGTGAAAAGACAAGCAATGGTAAATTAAAGTCCTTATTTACCTGTCTAAATCTTTCCATGTGATGTGAGTTAAGAAGATCTTCACTTCGCGCATATATATGCCAATGGCTCTCCGCCATGAAAAAGAGTACTTGCAATTTCATATTATATCTCAGTGCCTGCTTTTACATGGCTTTCATTTTTTCATGACTTCGACTTTGTAAAATTTAAACTATCTTCACATAGATGTTATGGTATTATATGTGTATTTTGTTGCTTATAACTAGTTTTTGCAGGAACTGTATGTAAACCAACATCACTTTCCATCAAGGAGAAGTATCTGTCAAAATCAATTCAAGAACTTGACCTTTCTGACTGTGAATGCTGCACTCCAAGTTACCGCCTTCTGCCAGATGATGTAGGAAATTTTCCATTGAGCACATATGGTTTTTCAGTTTTGAACTTTAGTTGGGCTTTTAATTTAAAGTGGTTGTTTGTTGATACAGTACCCAATTCAGTCAGCAAGTCAAAGAACAAAGATTGGTAGTGAAGTGTTGAATGATCACTGGGTTTCTGTTACGTCTGGAAGTGAGGATTATTCTTTTAAACACATGCGTAAAAACCAGTACGAAGAGAGCTTATTTAGATGTGAAGATGACAGGTTAGATATGTTTTGAATATATAAGATCACCATGTCTTGTTTTCTATGACATGTTGATAGATTGTGAAATGACTCTTTTACTCTACCAAGGGTTTCTGCTTATTTTTCTATTAGACGCTCACAGAAGATGTATTCCTCAGAAGGTTGATTGGTTTTTGGTTCTTTATTTCAGATTTGAACTGGACATGTTAATAGAATCAGTGACTGTAACTGTCAAACGTGTGGAAGAATTATTGGACAGGTTAAATGATAACACCAGCAGTACAGACAACGCTGTTCATATTGAAGATTTCACAGGTCAGAACCTCATTAGTTACCCTTAGAGTTGGCAATATGGGCGAGTTGTGAAGGTTGAGTACAGCTCAGAACATGGTCGGGTTAACATGGGTAGTTTGGTACTTGCGTGCAGATCTCTTTATTTCATAAAAATAAATAGTTTCTAAATAGTCAATACATCATACTATCTGAATGAAATCAATATTTAGGAGGTTTTATGGAGTAAAAATACAGTTTGGGTCACTTTTAGCCTGTTGAACCCTTTTCCTTAAATTTTTTTTTTTTTTTTTCTTTTCCCTACCCGTTTTTTTACTATAGGTAAAACAAAGCCCGAATAGATCCATTCACAAGTAAATGGGTTAATATTGCCACCTCTGTGACCAAAGTTTACTCCTAGTACATCATATTTTATACGAGTAGCATTGTTCACTGATTTCTTCTATGTGTGTGTGTGTGTGGCTAAAGCTATACATTTGAGATGCATTGGACGTCTATATGGTGATCATGGAAATGATGTGATGGATGTATTAAAGAAGAATGCATCTCTTGCTCTTCCGCTAATATTAACCCGTCTGAAGCAGAAACAAGAGGAGTGGTTGCGATGTCGTTTTGATACTAAAAAGGTCTGGGCAGAAATTTATGCTAAAAACTATCACAAGTCACTTGACCATCGCAGCTTCTATTTCAAGCAGCAGGATTCAAAGAGCTTGAGTACTAAAGGTAAACTACATCTGATCAATCTTCCTTAATATCAATTACCAAAATTTTTACTATTCAGTTTATGTTTACAGTTTTCCCCCTTCAGCTTCATCGAATCTTTGACTTTGTATTTGCACATGATATATTACAATTTATCACCTTAAAATTTATATAACTTTTGTGTTTAAACTCATATAAGTTTAAATTTTGCACTGATATATTGATATTTAGTATTTAGTTCAGATTTTTATTCTTTCTATTTTTTAATGATCCCGCCGCAATGCGGGGCAATAAAACCTTGTTTGGTTGCAACTTTGGAAGTTATGAGTTACAAGTTTTTCCTTTTGAAATATATTTTAGTTATTAATCCTGGGAAAAAAATTGTATGGCTTGAAATTATAGAGTACTATTAGGCAGTCTTTGATTAGTATGCTGTTTGTATGCTTCAATCGGATACCGATTGCTTGGATGCGTTTAAGGCCCCGAGAACCAATTACTGCTAACATGCTACTATCATATCTAACATGTACTCTATATGTTTATAACAAACTTCGAAATTAGTCTAAATCAAAATTCAGACCTTTTTCATTTTATGTTTAGTATTTTAAAGGGCTATACATTACCATATTCTCACCACCTTCTTTCCCTCTTCACTTACACGTTACTGCAGGGAGTCGTCAGCCACAGTAGGAAATCACTTATACAAAACAAAAATTCATTTTAGTTTGGTGTGAATTTATTCCCACATTGGTGCAATATAAATCTTAATGCTATTATATAAGTTTGATGGGCTTCTTGATATATTGATGATTGGTTATCTCATATTAGGCTTGAATATACCTTCAATTATCTTTTGTTTATGGGGTGGTTTGCTTGAAAATTTTAACTAGGGGTGAGTAGTTTATTTTACTAACCGAACTATGCGGGTAACCTAACATGTGTTCTGTCACAATAAAAACGCTCAAGTAATCATATATAACAACATAACTAAGACTATTTATTCGACGGTTATAGGTTACGATCACTTTAACCAAATATAGTACATGAACGTTATTAATGTTCACATTAGATAAGTAAAAATCTGTTATACTGGGCTTCAATATATTTCCAATTACCCTTTATAGGGGTGTTTAAGGGGTGGTTTGGTTGGAACTTTTAACTATCTACTGCGGGGTGGGAAGTTCATTTTACTAAGTCCTAACCGAAATGTAATAGGCAGGTAAACAGACATGCATTTTGTCACAATAAAAAGCACTAAAATAATCATATATAACAACTTAACCAAGACTGTTTATTCGACGTTTAGAGGTTACGATCACTTTAACCAAATATAGTACATAGACGTTATTAATGCCCACATTTTTTGGGTAAGTAAAAATATGTTATACTAGGCTTCAATATATTTCCAATCATCTTTTATAGGGGTGTTTAAGAGGTGGTTCGGTTGGAAATTTTAACTGCCCATTGCGGGGTGGGAAGTTCATTTTACTATTCGAAACCAAAACTGACTATGCGTTCCGTCACAACAAAAGTACTCAAATAATCATATATAACATCCTATCCAAGACTATGACGTTTATGGGTTAAGATCACTTTAACCAAATATAGTATTTAGACGTCGTTAATATTCACATTATGCAAGTGAAATATGTTATTCTATAATAGTAGTGCAATAATATAATCATTAATTGTACAATTTTATGAATATTTAGTTGAAATCGACATGTATAATATACACGGTTCGGTTCAGGTAACCGCCGGATGATTGAAAATAAAAACTGAAACCGAACCTTGATTAGTGGATGTTTCGGTTATTGTTTTTTTGCGGTTTCGGATTGAGCGAATAGACTCGGTTTTTTGATTTCTCGGATTTTTTGAACACCTCTAATCTTTTAGCATGAGGCAGTTATGCTAAAACCAAAAACCAAACCGTAAAGTTCGGTTTTTGAGAATTCCAAACCGTTCGATTTCGGTTTTTATTTTGGCTTTTTTTATGTTTTTATAAGCATTGGGTTTTGGGTTTTTATAAGCATATAAACATTGGGTTTTTATTTCGGCTTTTTTTTATCTTAAAAATAGTCTTTAGTATACCTCCATTATCTTTTAACATCGGTTTTTATTTTGGCTTTTTTATGTTTTTATAAGCATTGGGTTTTTATTTCGGCTTTTTTTTTATCTTAAAAATAGTCTTTAGTCTACTTCCATTATCTTTTAACATGGATGAGCACAGGCCGGTTTTATGCTAAAACCAAAAAGCAACTGTAAAGTTTGGTTCTTGAAAATTCCAAACCGCTCGGTTTCAGAAATTCAGTTCCGGTTTTTATTTCAACTTTTTTATTATTTTATTATATGCGTTAGGTTTTGGGCTTACGTAGAACCATCACACTTGATGTATACAATAGGTAAAAATAAAGATTACTACACAACAAAGCAAAAAGTGGCAAGCTGATTACATTTTCGTGTCTTTTGCCCATTTTTACTTTTTGATGGCAACATTTACGTTTAGGGGTCTGTCCTAAATTGTAGATTGTTACTCTGATATTGTAAAGTTTATAGCTTTTGATAATCAATTAAATTCTCCTATTACTCAATAACTTTTATTTGTCAAAACCCACCCATATATTTAATATTTTTAGAAAAGAAAAAACTTATTAAAATGGTCTTGAATATACGATCAAAATGGTATAATTTTACAAGAGTTCTAATTTATATACTATTTATTAGATACATAACTATCATCGTTTTGGCCTAGTACATTTGAATGGTTACCGTCCTACGTTAAACTTTCTTTAATTGTGTGATAAACAATTAGATAATAAAACCCGAAGCAATGTGCGTCAGGAACAAAACTCGTTATAAACATTACCTGTAATTATTAGAAAAGTATATGAGGTACAAAAAATATTTGAATAGTAGAGTAGACAAAGGTGGGCCGGGCGGTATTTTGGTTCGGTTTTTGACATGTAACCAAAAACCGTCCCAAACTTTTGGTTTTTTAAATGGTGAAACCACCTCGTCGGTTTTTCAATTGGAGTGGATTTTGTGGTGCGTTTTTCTTCGGTTTCGATTAAGTTTTTCGGTTTTCATGCTCATACCTATTTAGTCATACGTGACACGTATGCGATCCTAATAAAGTAAAAAATCCAAGTTGTTGTTGTGCATACGTCACGGAAGAAAAGTATTTCAGGTGAGTATTGTTTCGAGTGACATGGAACATGTACTCTTTGTACCCTCTCCAATATGCACCTGTGGATGCCAAAATAGAGCTACTGAACCTGGAAGTTATGTAAAGTAAGGTTTATATATTTTTGGATATACCTAGTAACCAATTGTTTGTTTTTTGTTTTCCATCCCGTTTTTCCCAATTGAGTTTGCACCTGCCAGTTTGCTATAGCTAGCTTCGGTTGCTAATGGTCGTGGTACAATGCACGGAATAGGTCACCATCACATAAACTACAGGATGAATTAAACATAGTGGAATTTAGTTGTCCAACACCTCAACTTTGACAATGTCACTCAAATTTTCAATATTAATTACAAACTGTTTTCTCCTTATACACTAATCATTTATTGAACCATGTGGAGAGTTAAACTCTACAACGACTTTCTAAATCAAGCTAGGCCATTTGGGAATGGTCAGTCAAAGTTACTCTTACATAAGTATAAATCAACTTTCACAACTGAAAACGGTTGGGTGTTTCCTAGAAGTATATAGTTCAATGGTGACAAATGTGTGTGTTAGTGAGCATTATTTAGTGATAAGTCCGACAATCTTAACCCATTTGTTATGTATTATTCATCTATTTATTATGTTGCATGGACATTCCTTTGCATTATGGGAAATATCAATAAGGGGGTGTTTGTTTAAGTATATTTGGCTAATTTATGGGCTTATTGAACTTTGAAAAGCTCATAAGCTCAAAACTATGAGCTTATGAGTAAGCATATAGAAGTTTTTATATATAAAAAGAAAGAAAAAAGAAGCAAAAGAATCACACTTTTGTGTAAAACCAAAAGAAAAGAAAAAACATTTGTGTTGAGCAGAAATCTAATCCCACATTAGTTTATGGCAAATCTCAATGCTAATATATAAGTTTCATGGACTACTCCATATATAGAAGTTAGTTATAGAGTAATGCCTAACCTATATGAGGCATCACTATATAACCAATCCTTTTTTAGTCATTCTTATATATGTCATCCGAAAAACTCCGGATTAGTGGTTGTGTAGCCGGTATCACTTCACATAGAAGTATAATAATTTAAGCGAAGCGAGTAATTATACTAAATTCAAACTCATAGGTTCGATATTTATCATTTTAAAGATTTTATCTCCCTAAATCTTATTAAGATTCATTAATCATGGATGATTGATTGATTATTGATGTTTTTTCTTTCATATTGCAGCTTTGTTGGCTGAAATAAAGGAAACCAGTGAAGAGAGATCTATAGAGGATGACATTCGTCAGCGTATTGCACCAAAAAAACAAAACTTCATTCCACATCAAGAATTTAAGTACTCTGATCTGGAAATCCATGAAGACTTGTATCAACTCATGAAATATTCTATTGAACAAAGTTGTTCCCCCGAACAAATCGATGAAGCCTTGAAAATTTGGACTAATTTTGTGGAACCTATGCTTGGTGTTCCCCCTCGGCCTTCACATATAGTTGTCCAAGATGCTGCAAAAACAAGCAATCACTCTGCTATGAATGGTGACAAGGAAACTGTAAATTCATTGTCTTCTAGAGCTAGCGTGTTGGATAATAACAATGGAGTTAAAGATAATGGTTTCTCTAACACTGACTATTCGGAGCATAAGAGTGGCTCTTCAATTGCTACTGCGGCAGAAAAATCAGATGGAATTTTTGGAACTGAAAGTCATCATAAGACAGAAAAGGAGATGACTGGTGGGTTATCACCAAATGGGTTTCTTAGAAAGGGTAAGTTGGAAGCATACAAAGATCCTGGTGTGGGGTCTATTCATAAATCGAAAAATATAATGAACAGAAATCATTATCAAAACAAACATCAGCAAGGTGGTTTACAAAATGGACACGGTGTCGATGAGAATGGTGATGATTCAGGAAGTGAATCTGCTGATGCAGAGGACTTCTCTCCTGAAGATAGTGATACCAAGGGTGAGGGTAAAGGTATGGTGGATGGGATGGGTGAAGAGATCTGTCCAATAACAGAACATATAATAAAAAGAGTGAAGCCCCTTATGCTACGTGTTCCTGAAACATTGCATAATAAAGAGAAAAAGTCTCGGGTCTTTTATGGAAATGATGACTTCTATGTTTTCTTCAGACTTCATCAAGTAAGGCTTACTATATTGCAGATTGTTACAGTTACATCCATTTGTTTATTTTTTTCATTGAGATCTGTCATTAATTAACAGATATTGTACACAAGACTGGAAGAGGCAAAAGAGAAGTCTCTGGTTGAGAAATGGAGGGGTTCAAATGATACAACACCAAATGATTCATATGCTAGGTGTTTTAGACTTTTAGCTATTATGATTTATTTCTCTTTTCTTTTTCCCCAAATTTCTCAGTAATCATTTTAAGCATTTTTTTTTCTTTCCTTCTGTGTTACAGATTCTTAGAACTACTCTATAGTTTTCTAGATGGTACTATTGATAGCGCAAAGTATGAGGATGAATGTCGGGCTGTTCTTGGCACTTGGTCGTTCCCTGTCTTCACACTGGACAAGCTGACGGACAAGCTTATCAAATTGGTGACATGTTCATTTCCTTCTCTTAGTTTTTGTTCCACATACATTTGTGTTCTCTAAATGACTGACTTTTTCTTCACAATGCCTTCTACAGCTACTCGCAATCACAATAGATGATGTTAATGGAAAGCTTCTTGGCCTGTATGCGTATGAAAATTTTAGAAGTGGGGAGAGATTTTTAGATGAACTTTATAGTGCAAACGCCAGTGTGATTGTTAATGAGTCAAAGATCTTCCGGTTCGAATGTGTGAGTAGTATTGTAGATCCCCATCTCCTGTTTTCTAGTTATTACATAGTGGCTAATAGGACGGGTCAGATGGGTTGGGTAATGGGGCTGCGACTTTTAAGAAGTCAAAAAAGCTCTGTGTAAAATTGGGTTTTTTACGTGGTGGATCATGTTGAGTTGATCCGTAACACATTTTGGCCAAATAGCTGAATTTTCATTAGAAATCAGTGTGCCAAAGTTGATTACAAAAATTTAAATTTTCAACAAAAAATCTAACAGAGTAACAACATATATCACATTCGGTGATGTCTGACCCATTGGAGTTAAAAAAAAAAAAAAAAAAAACTGAATCGACCCATTCATGAGTAAATGGGTCGATGTTGCTATCTATACTTTACAGTTATGTGTAGCATTGGTTTAACAAGTAATGTTTTAATGCAGTCATCTATCCCAGAAACAAATAGACAAACTCGATTAACCATACAGCTAATAAACTTTGGATATGACAAGTCTGAACCACCTGCTTCTTTGATGGACCCGAATTTTGCAGCATACCTAAACACTCACCTACTTTCAGTTGCTCCCGGAAAGAAGAGGCACAAGATATTCTTGAAGAGGTATGTGGTTATCATTAGAAGTTTTGTGACTAAAAACCTGTCTTCAACCTGCTATTGAACTATCTATAGGATGTTCGTTTTTGTTTGTTTAACTTGATGATTTTTATGCTAACTTGTTAGAAAACGACGTGGAACGATAGAAACCTTCTTAAGGAGACAAACTCTACCTAGTTTTTTTATATGGATTGGGTTAATATTGGACAAAATCAGTTTCATAGAATTTTTGTAGTTGAAGTTGAGTTGGGACTTGGTAAAAGATTATCCAAATAAACCACATAATCCAAAATTGGAACAAGAGCTGGAACCTACTGTGCCATGCCTATTTATAATTTTTCTACTATAGCGTATTGAAAACACACCACCCAACCCTCGGCTTGGAAATTTTTACTTAAACTGCTATAGCCAAAGGAATTGTATCTTGTGCATTAAAAGTTAAATCCTACAAGTTGTCTAATGTTTTTGGTTTCCCTTTATTTCCTCGAGTGATATAACACTTAACTTTATACGGAGTAATAAATTCAAACTCTTTTGCCTTTGTGCTTCTTAAGTGAAAGCCTTTTTATGCTTACAATTCTTGGGTCTACAGGAACAAGAGAAAGTATGCCTCTGAAAATGAGGATTTTGCAATGGCACAGGCCACGGAAGGAATTCATATAGTAAACACGCTGGAATTCAAGATAGCGGCCTCTACATATAAGGTAAATTTTATTCCTTCATGCCATGAAATTGGTAAATCTTTCCTTTTCAGAATTACAAACTTCCTTTGTTCCAAAAGATCCAAAGTAAGAATTAGCTATTTACCCGTTTTCATCACTGATAGAACCAATTTGTGCAAAGATTCCTTCTATTTAATTTTTATTAAAAAACGTCTTAGATAATTGACAAATAGTTAATTTTAGTGGGAAAAGAACTTGTGGGTTTCTTGACCTTCGCACGGTGTGTGGCAGGTATACTATGTTATGGGTACATCAGATTCTTTGGTACGAAAGGGTAGAAAAAGGGTCAACAACCGTATGCCGTCTCAAGAGCTTGCTAATCTTCCAAATGGACATTCTTCCAAAGTTTTGAAGTTCCATAAGTTGCTGCTCTCCAGGATTCAATCCATGGATGCACGTCAAGCAATTGGATGAGGTATTTGCATCCGTGAATTTTGAGGTCAAACAGGCTAAATTTTACCAAAGTTCCTAAGGTTTTTTTTTTAATGAAAATTGATTCTCTATATTTAGTTAAGGGCTCAAACTAACAAAGAGAGTACACCTATTACCTGTAATGTAGCTAGTTTCAAAATCATGTATTAAAAATAATACTCCTTGTTCTATAGTGTTGGTCCTTTTAAAGTTTTATCACACTGATTTAGGGAATGTGATTAGTACAATATCTTTAACAACTATAAACTTTTGTTCTATTTTTTCCTTTCTAAGTTACTCAACCTTAGACTTAAAAAAAAAAAAGGAGACACAGGCATCTAAAGGAAAAATATTATATGTTTGTGTTTTAATCATTCAACACTTCAACCTTATAATCCTATTATAAGTATTGAGTTTTTATTCCCTGTTTTTCCTGAGTGTAGGTATGCTGAAAATGTGTTGCAATGGGAGTGTGCAAAATGTCTGAATCAAGTTGCTTCCTGGTTCACTTACCAGTTTTACCTTTATGAGTCTAAAAAAGACACCGAGGTACAATACTTTCGTGTGGCAATCATAGCCTCATATATAATAGACCACAGTTATTTTCCATAGTTAATTATTTATTAGTTTCTTCATAATCCAGTTTCAGACATCTTTTATTTATAAAACTCGCTATATATTGCAGCAATAGTCGACGCAATAACGTATCAGTTTGACCTGAGACATCACTTGCATGGTTGTTGGTACAAAAATCATAAACAATATAGTTTGTTTATCCCTAAAAAGATTTTATAGAGGTTGACTGATAGTAATCAGATTAAGAAATCACTGCATATTCCGTTGCTTGTGATAAATTGCCATGTGTGTTGTACGATCTAATGTTTATAAGTTTACACGAATCATGTAGACTTCAAAAGCTTAAATTCAAATATGGTGCATCAAACTGTCTTGGTTTTATTTTAAATTCAGACAAAGTAAAGATAAGTTTTTTAGATATAAAAAGCGGGTAAACGGAGAGAGATCCATGTTGAGGCTACCGGGGAAAAATTCCAAATTTTCTGTCTCTAAATGTTCACCAAATGAAGTTTAAACCTTGGTCTCTTATAAGATCTTCGAGTCAATTTATCACTAGGCCATCTTAGATATGGTTTTGATATATGTTAGCGGCTAATTGCAAAAATTATCATGAATTTGGTCAAATATTTAAGAAAATTGTGTTTGTGCTCTTAATTGCTCAACTTTTTCGGACTTTTTTTGAACATGATGCATAGAATAAAAAAATCAAGGAGTTAATTACAGTATGAAGGAATGAGAGCCATTAGCTCATTTAATCTTTTTTATTTGAACGGCAGAAATGATATATATAAAATTATAAATAAACGCTAGTAGTAAACTGCAAAAATCATCCCTGTGGTTTGTGTAATTTCGCAAGAATCATCCCTATCTCAAACGTTTAGCATTAAATATCCCAAAGTCCACAAACGTTTGGCATTAATCATCCCTGAGCACTAACGTCGTTAGTTTTACCAGTTAAGTGTTAAAATAATATTTTCCCGTTAGTCCCTCCGTTAATATTTTTTTGCACCGTTAGTCCTCATTTTTTAAAATGAATTAAAAAGGGCAGCAAAACTAATGTTCGTCCGTTTTTTTTACGTTTTCGTCTGTTTTTATACGTTTTCATCCATTTTTTTACACGTTTTCGTCCGTTTTTACACGTTTTCGTCAGTATTTACACGTTTTCATCCGTTTTTACACGTTTTCATCCGTATTTACACGTTTTCGTCCGTTTTTTACACGTTTTCATCCGTATTTACACATTTTCGTCCGTATTTACACGTTTTCATCAGTATTTACACGTTTTCATCAGTATTTACACGTTTTCGTCCATTTTTACACGTTTTCGTCAGTATTTACACGTTTTCATCCGTTTTTACACGTTTTCATCCGTATTTACACGTTTTCATCAGTATTTACACGTTTTCATCAGTATTTACACGTTTTCGTCCGTTTTTACACGTTTTCATCCGTATTTACACGTTTTCGTCCGTATTTACACGTTTTCATCAGTATTTACACGTTTTCATCAGTATTTACACGTTTTCGTCCGTTTTTACACGTTTTCGTCAGTATTTACACGTTTTCATCCGTTTTTACACGTTTTCATCAGTATTTACACGTTTTCGTCCGTTTTTACACGTTTTCATCCATTTTTACACATTTTTGACAGTATTTACACGTTTTCGTCTATTTTTACACGTTTTCGTCCGTTTTTTACTGATGAAAACATGTAAAAATGGATGAAAACGTGTAATTACTGACGAAAACGTGTAAAAACGGACGAAAACGTGTAAATACTGATGAAAACATGTAAAAACGGATGAAAACGTGTAAATACTGATGAAAACGTGTAAAAACGGACGAAAACGTGTAAATACGGATGAAAACGTGTAAAAACGGACGAAAACGTGTAAAAACCGACGAAAACGTGTAAATACTGTCAAAAATGTGTAAAAACGTAATAAACGTGTAAAAACGGACGAAAACGTGTAAATACGGATGAAAACGTGTAAAAACGGATAAAAACGTGTAAATACTGACGAAAACGTGTAAAAATGGACGAAAACGTGTAAAAACGGACGAAAACGTGTAAATACTGATGAAAACGTGTAAATACGGACGAAAACGTGTAAATACGGATGAAAACGTGTAAAAAACGGATGAAAACGTGTAAATACTAACGAAAAAGTGTAAAAATGGACGAAAACGTGTAAAAACGGACGAAAACATGTAAATACTGATGAAAACGTGTAAAAAACGGATGAAAACGTGTAAATACTGACGAAAACGTGTAAATACGGATGAAAACGTGTAAAAACGGACGAAAACATGCAAATACGGATGAAAACGTGTAAAAACGGATGAAAACGTGTAAATACTGACGAAAACGTGTAAAAATGGACGAAAACGTGTAAAAACGGACGAAAACGTGTAAATACGGATGAAAACGTGTAAATACTGATGAAAACGTGTAAATACGGACGAAAACGTGTAAATACGGATGAAAACGTGTAAAAACGGACGAAAACGTGTAAATACGGATGAAAACGTGTAAAAACGGATGAAAACGTGTAAATACTGACGAAAACGTGTAAAAACGGACGAAAACGTGTAAAAAAAATGGACGAAAACGTATAAAAACAGACGAAAACGTAAAAAAACGGACGAATATTAGTTTTGCTGCCCTTTTTAATTCATTTTAAAAAATGAGGACTAACGGTGCAAAAAATATTAACGGAGGGACTAACGGGAAAATATTATTTTAACACTTAACTGGTAAAACTAACGACGTTAGTGCTCAGGGATGATTAATGCCAAACGTTTGTGGACTTGGGGATGTTTAATGCTAAACGTTTGAGATAGGGATGATTCTTGCGAAATTACACAAACCACAGGGATGATTTTTGCAGTTTACTCTAAATAAACGCTACTAGCAAGGCGCTAGAAGTAAAAGAGTATAATACAAGACTAGAACTTAACAGAAACTACATGAACTAGACTCTATCCGATACTTTAACTGCGAAAAAACTCTTGCCAAAGCAAACATTGAATGTAAAGACCATAAAATGTGAGACGATATCCATATTTTATGGTCTACCTAGAGGCAATTTATTTAATTTACTCTATAACCTTTTTTAAATTTAGCTTGTATGAAGCCCAAAAACTATAAGGCACAATCTTTTTAACTTTTGCTATAAGCTTAAACAAGTCTACCTAACATCTTAAGTCGTGACCTAACCATATGAAATCGTTAAAATGATATATATTTTATTATGTCATGACGTAAGATTAAAGAGATAATAATAATCATAACATTAATCATTTAACCAAAGGAGCCGCAAGTTCATCAAATGCGACTTCGTCACGATATTCGAGCAATGAAACCCGTGAGCAGCTTGCGAAAACATCAACAATTCAGCTAGTATTCAAAGCGTTCAAGTTTCTCCAAACACTAATTCCTGAGATTTTGAGTAAAAAAGAAAGAAAAAGGCTCGAAAAAACACGATAAAATGTGTGGTGGGAGTATGGTGATGTGTTTAGCTCGGGCTAGGGACAAAACTAAGACGAAGGGTAGTCTACTAATTTTAGTATTAATTTTATTATTGTAATTTTTTTTTAGAAAAGCAACAATATCATAGAACCCGCAACAATTTTATTAATGTAATGTTTAATTAATGAATGTCTTTATTATAAATGTGAGTTTTTTTGTTTATTGTCGGAAACAATTAAAAAAATGACATAAAAAATGTGTTACTTTGAGAGGTGTTTATGTGACGCTGACGTGATACAACTGACATACAAAATCGAAGACAGTAGGTGGTGTTTGTTTATTCAGAGGTTCCGCATCTGAATCTGAACCGCACATCTGAATCTGAATATGAATCTGAGGCGTAAATGTCTGAATCTGAATCGAAAATCTTGTTAAAGTAAGGTGTTGTGTCATTTGATTGCTTGTACTAAATTTTTTTTTGGTTATTTTGTGTCAACAAGAGGCATTAAGACATCCAACTCAAGTCTAGACCATTAAGATCTAACTGCCTCTGACTGCATCTTAACCGGAAAAAAAAAAAAAAAAAAAAAAAACCGTCTGAACGCCCAAAATATCTGACCTATTAAAAGGATAGGCTTGTTAAGAGGCATTAAGAAGCTGCATTAAAAAAAATTACTCCCTCCGTCTCAATTTATTTGTCAGGAGAGAGAAAACACAAAGTTTAATAAAAGTGGGGCCACTTTAATTTTCAACCACTAAAATGGAATATTCCTCCACTAGATTCTCTAGTTTTTACTAAATAAGAAAAGTGAACAATTAATTTGAGACATCCATAAAAGGAAATATGGACAATTAAATTGAGACGGAGGGAGTAACAAACACCCAAGACGTCACTCTTAACTTGCAAATTCAAATTTCTTATCACGCCCAAAACGACGTCGCATAAATTACAACCATACGCAAACGGCAAACTAACTAGTTACAGAGTTGTACACAAACGTACAACCTAATCTGTAAATCCCGCCATGAACACACTCACTTCATCTTCATCCTTTTTATATTCACTAGAAAACCCTAATTTCACAGTCACAAAAACTATCTCTCAAACCACCTTATCTTTCCGTTCCTTCACCAAAACACACAAACGCACATTTCATCATAAATTCAACCTCAATTACAAGCTTCCTAAAGGCGACTTATCATCATCTTCATCATCTCAGGTATCTGATACTGAAGAAGATGATGAGGATGATGATGAGGAAGAAGCTGCTGATGAGTATGAGGGAGTTGTTGCTGCTGATGAGTTTGAAGATGATGATGAGGATGAGGTTGATGATGAGAATGAGAATGTTGTGGTGGTTGGTGAGAGTAAGAGTGGATTTGAGGAGTTTAAGTGGCAGAGGATTGAGAGGATAAGGAATGATGTCAGAGAGTATGGTGATGGCATTATTGATGTTGATGAACTTGCTTCTGTTTATAATTTCCGTATCGATAAGTTTCAGGTTAATTGCTTCTTCTTTTTATATTTTGATGTAGTAGTTTATGTTTTTTTAGGGATAATTGGGTAAAGAGAAATGATTGGGGGGAGACCTTAATATGTGCATAATGTTTTTGGTGGATAAATGACTCACTTTTTCACAAACCGATAAAGCACTCACACTGTCACACATATGTTTAGGCGTGAAATTAGTTATATCTTTAGGCCTCCAATCATTTTTCGAGTGGAAACATATTCTCGATTGGATACGTAGGTGCAAATAGCAGTGTCTAAGACCAGTGCTAGTAAGATAATGTTACATGTTGCCTAAAACTCTAAAAGCAGTGTCTTAAGGGCAATGTCGTGAAACTTTGGTCTAAAGGTAGAATAGTTGGAATTGGAATAGGAATCGGTTTGCCATACATAGCTGCAAAGTATTTGTTTTTAGGATTGTACCATATCGAAATGAGCTCTTTAGTGATGATGTCTAAACTCTAAAGCCTGTTATGGGCTTATTCCAGAGGCAGTTTTATGGATGTTTGCCATTTAGTTTCAGTGATTAGTGTGCGCTAGTCATTATGAGCATGTTATCATCAAGGTAAGTGGGGCGATTATCATCAAAGTACGACAAAATAATGCCATGTCTTAAAATCATGATTATGTTTAGCAAATTCCCAAAAAAAAATAATGATAATAATAAGAGAAATGAAGCTTAAAGAGTCTCTTGGTAACATATCTGTTTATATGTTAACTTGTTTGTTCAACTAGATGAGAAACTCTTTCTGAAGCTTGGTATATTCTAGTCAGGCTCATAATTATGATACCTCTAAGGCTCTAAGAGAAAAAAGCCTGCGACTGTTGCTTGTGTAGTGCTTATATAGGCTGCAACCTGTTAAATATAGACAACCTTAACTCCTCATTTAGCATAAGCGTCACACTGCTCAATAGAATTAGGTCAATCATTACTGAAAGTAGTGACCTAGTTGAAGTTGTTGGGCAGTTTAGGTCTGTAAAATTCAATGTCAGTAGATTATCTGGTTAAGCTAAAGAAATTAAGGGTGTGTATTACGCGAGCTTGTCCAATTTTATATCTTATTCCACTGTTTATGCCGATTTTGTGTAGCGTTCAGCAATTCAAGCTTTTCTGAGAGGTTCGTCAGTTGTAGTTTCTGCACCCACAAGTGCAGGAAAAACTTTGATAGCTGAAGCTGCAGCTGTTGCTACGGTAGCTAGAGGAAAGAGATTATTCTATACTACTCCTCTCAAGGCACTATCCAATCAGAAATTCCGAGAGTTTTGGTATAAAGCATTTCCATATCTAAGAAAGAACATGATTAGAAATAACGAAAATGAACTCTTAATGTAACTTCTGTTAGCTAATTAATACATTTATTAATAGATGGTCTTCTGACTCTTGCTGTTACAGTGACGCATTTGGTGAAGACAATGTTGGTCTTCTTACTGGAGATTCTGCCGTCAACAGGGATGCTCCAGTTCTAATTATGACCACTGAAATTCTGCGAAACATGTTATATCAGAGGTGTGTACGGTGTAAGTTCTTCATATGTTTCATACGATGCTAATAAGTGTCTATAATTGCTATGTTCCTTAACATGCATTTGACCTATATTATCCTTCTTATGGATGCAGTGTTGGAATTATGTCATCAGAAAGTGGACTTTTTAATGTTGACGTGATCGTTTTGGATGAAGTACACTATCTAAGTGACATATCACGGGGTACAGTCTGGGAAGAAATTGTGCGTGGTTTTCCTGCCCTAATATTTGTAGCAAAAACTAACTGTTGGGTGTATTCTAACTGCATGTACACATATTTATAGATCATTTATTGCCCAAAAGAAGTTCAACTTATATGCTTATCAGCAACAGTAGCAAATCCAGATGAATTATCTGGTTGGATCAATCAGGTATTAATATTACATTATTAACAATAACATCCCATATTAAACTTATGTTGAACATGTACTGGTATCACACCTTAATTTGTCTATTAAATCATTAAAATTGTATGTTCTAGATTCATGGGAAAACTGAGCTCGTAGCATCGACGAAACGTCCAGTTCCTTTGAATTGGCATTTTTCTACCAAAACAGCATTGCTTCCTCTTCTCAATGAGACAGGAACCCGCATGAATAGGTGAACACTGCAACCCATTTTTAGTTAGCCGCCAGTTCCTGAACAAATACTTTCATCATGTGACAACTGGGAATTCTTTTTAATGACATTGAACAGGAAGCTATCAACCAACTATATGCAACTTGATAGGTCATATGAGGACGAAAGGCCTAGGAGGAGGAACTCAAGAAAGTTTGAGAGTGATGTATCACCTTCATCAAGGAATGACAGAAGCAATGTTCGTCGTTCACAAGTACATATTCACTCCTTGTATTAATCTAAAGTATTATCATTTGACTGGCGTTATCTTTAAATAACTTTATAAAATCACAGGTTCCCCAAGTTATAGACACAGTATGGCAACTCAAGGCACGTGACATGCTACCTGCAGTTTGGTTTATCTTTAGCAGGAAAGGGTGTGACGTGGCAGTTCAGTATGTTGAAGACTGCAAGCTTTTAGATGAATGTGAGATGAGTGAAATAGATTTAGCCTTAAAAAGGTTTAGGCTAAAATATCCTGACGCTGTTAGAGAATCAGCTGTCAAAGGGGTCCTTCGAGGGGTTGCAGCTCACCATGCTGGCTGTTTACCTCTTTGGAAATCTTTTATAGAAGAGTTATTCCAAAGAGGACTGATTAAAGTTGTCTTTGCTACTGAGACACTTGCTGCTGGAATCAACATGCCTGCACGGACAGCTGTGATTTCATCTCTCAGCAAAAGGAGTGAAGCTGGTCGTATTTTCTTAAGCACCAACGAACTGCTTCAAATGGCGGGTCGTGCTGGACGTAGAGGGATCGATAAAGAGGGTCATGCTGTTGTTGTGCAGACTCCCTATGAAGGGGCTGAAGAATGCTGCAAACTTCTCTTTGCTGGGCTACAGCCCCTTGTTTCACAGTTTACTGCATCATATGGAATGGTGTTGAATCTTCTTGCTGTACGTGTTCTAACTTTATTTTTATTTATTTATCATTTTGGTGACAACAGTGAGTCAGTGACTGATCAAGAGTTTTGGTAGGCAGGGGGCTAAAGTTACTCAGATACAAAATGAAGTCGAAGGTACAGAAGTTTCCAGAGCTGGACGCACCCTAGAAGAAGCAAGGAAATTGGTTGAACAGAGTTTTGGAAATTATGTTGGGAGTAACGTTATGCTTGCTGCACAAGATGAGCTAAATAAAATACAGAACGAGATTGAGATTTTGACTTCTGAAATTAGTGATGAAGCTATCAACAAGAAGAGCAAGAATCTTTTATCAAAATCAGCATACAAAGAAATGGCAGATTTGCAGGAAGAACTCAGAGTATGTCTGCCTCTGTCTTTACAACAACAACAGACCCAATCCCGCTGGGGCAGGGTATGGGTAAAGTAAAGTAAAGTAACTCCCAATACCGTCTTCCACGGGTTATGGGTCCCAATACCGTCTTCCACGGTGTATGGGGGAGGTTGAGACGTAGACAGCCTTACCCCTTACCCCTACCTAAGGTAGAGAGCCATCCGCTGGGCAGTTATGTAAATAAGTAATACTCCCAATACCGTCTTCCAGGTTTGGGTCCAATCCGTTCACGGTGTAGGGAGGAGATAGAAAGCTTACCCTACCTAAGGTAGAAGGCTGCTTGGTTCTACCAAGGAAAAGGACTCGCCTGCAAGGGATGAGGATCGAACCCTTGACCTCTGTCTCCAGAGGCAAGGGTGTTAACCACTTGATCCAACCTTGCTCTTCTCTGTCTTTATAGATATTAATTGTTAATAACTTTTTAACATAAAACATTGACATGGTTTGTGCACGTTCGTAATTAATTATTGTGACCAAAACACATCTGTTTCTCAGGGAGAAAAGCGTGTACGGACAGAACTACGTAGAAGGATGGAAATGGAAAGAATGTCTTCCTTGAGACCGTTATTACAGAAAATGGACGACGGACATCTACCTTTTTTGTGCTTGCAGTATCATGATAGTGCTGGAGTTAAACATTTGGTCCCTGCTGTTTATTTGGGTGATGTTGATTCAATGGATGGTTCAAAACTAAAAAACATGGTATGTGTGCTTGCATGTGCCCTCTTTATGCATCCAAACTTATCTCTCAGTTTATAGGTATAGCTTTTTCGTTTTTTCCAGGGTTCCATATTTTAAATATCATATTGGTTTGCTACATACAGGTTGTTGAGAATGATTTGTTTACTCTAAAAATAACATCTGAAGGGGATTCTGATGACGTCGAAAGTCAACTTAGTACAAAACCATCTTACTATGTGGCTCTTGGTTCGGATAACACATGGTATCTTTTCACCGAGAGGTGTATTAAGACAGTGTATAGAACTGGCTTCCCCAATGTTGCTTTGACGAATGGTGACGCTTTACCTCGAGAAATTATGACTGTTCTTCTTGAAAAGGAGGAATTGCAATGGCAGAAGCTCAGTCAATCTGAACTTGGAGGTATTTGGTGCATGGAAGGATCGCTAGACACATGGTCTTGGAGTTTAAATGTCCCAGTTTTAAGTAGTCTCCCGGAGGATAGTGAGGTAATAATGCCTATTAATATAATATTCATAGCATTATGCATGAAAGATGTTTGCTCTCATGAGTTTTGTATTTTTCCTTGTTGGTTAGGTTGTGCAATATTCGCAAACATACTATGATGCAGTAGAATCTTACAAGAATCAGCGGAATAAAGTTTCTCAGTTGAAGAAAAGAATAGCTAGGACAGAAGGCTTTAAAGAATATAAAAAGATAGTGGATGTGGCTAAGTTCACGGAGGAAAAGATCCGGCGCCTGAAAGCTAGATCAAGTCGTTTGATAACTCGTATTGAGCAGATTGAACCATCTGGCTGGAAGGAGTTTCTGCAGGTAACTCAACATAATAAGTTATGCCAATATGCCATGCCACATGACTACTTGTTTCCAGTGTTTTGTGGTTTGTGAAGTTGAGATAAATATTACAGACATACTGTTAGCAGAGAATACTCTATTCGTTATAGCTTTATGTTGTTACGATCTATAACAACAGTTGTATCTTATATAAATAGCTGTTATTGTTATTGTTATAATTGTGGTAACTGCTTTTGACAGGTGAGCAATGTCATACATGAAATAAGGGCCTTGGATATAAACACGCATGTGATATTTCCACTTGGTGAAACTGCTTCTGCTCTTCGAGGGGAAAACGAGATTTGGATTGCTATGGTTCTTCGTAACAAAATTTTGCTAGATCTTAAGCCTCCACAGCTCGCTGCTGTTTGTGGAAGCATTGTTTCTGAAGGGATTAAGGTCAGGCCTTCAAAAAATAACAGGTATACTATATTTAATTTGTACTTAAGCCAAGTGGTTCCTCTGAGTTTTAAGTGTGCAATCCATAAGTTCTCTAATATAATTTTCTTTTTGCAGCTATATTTATGAGCCTTCCACGGCTGTGTTAGATGTCATCAACTTTCTGGATGACCAAAGAAGATCGCTCTTACAACTTCAAGAAAAGCATAACGTAGAGGTTAGTCCATTGAATGTTATGACCTGCTTCTGAACAGAAACATCTGGTTATTATTTGTTTTTTTGTTTTATTTTCTAATAAGAAGAGGCAATGTATGATGTGGCGTGCAGATACCTTGCTGCTTGGATAGCCAGTTTTCTGGCATGGTTGAAGCCTGGGCTTCTGGTCTGACTTGGAGAGAAATAATGATGGATTGTGCAATGGATGAAGGAGATCTAGCACGCCTGTTACGTAGAACAATCGATGTCTTAGCACAGGTATATGTCTATGGCTGTCTTAATTTCAGAGTAACCTTAATTTTTTTTTTAATTTATTTCTACCTTTTTAACATTTTTCTGGATTCAGATTCCTAAATTGCCTGATATTGATCCACAACTACAAAGAAATGCAGTAGCTGCATCCAATGTGATGGATCGTCCACCAATAAGTGAACTTGCAGGATGAAATTTGTAGGTTAGTCAATTGTATGCATTCTTCTGTGATTAGTGGTCAAACACTATCAATGATAAAATTTGATATTTTGTCATGTGTTTCATTTTAAGGATAGAATATCTAGAAGAGAGAGCATCAAGTTCATGCTATGATGATCAGTTTAACTGTTAGTTTCAATTACAACACATTAATGTTATTCTCACTTTTTTTTTTTTTGCGTGTAGATGCATGTTCAACAGTAGTTCTGCTGCTAGAATTTGGGACTCATCAGATTATTACAGTTTATGTGATGCGTTTGAATATATATACCACCAGAATGGATGGTTAGTGGATGCTCTGTTGATAAAGAAACAAATACTACAATGTTTGACCTGCTGAAGTCATCAATGGTAATGTGCTTCTTCTATCCAGACAATTTCTAAAGCACATAAGCACATTAAAAATAAGCAATTCTAGACACCCCCTTATTGTGACAGGTCTATGACAAATGATAATAATCATGCATACCATATTTTGCCATTCCCGAATCCAGAGTGCATCCCTAATAATTTGAACCAATGTTGCCTTCTCAAACTCTTCTTGATCAGTGGCGAAGCTAGAATGGATTCAGTGGGGGGTCGGGATCTAATATACCGAAATTTCACAATTAAAATTGGGGGTCGAAACCGAATATACCGAAATTTTTCTACACGAAAACTATATACCCCCTACATCGCAAAAAAAAATTCGGGGGGTTGGGCGCCCCCTCCCGCCCCTATGTAGCTGCGCCCTTGTTCTTGATAGCCTTTATTACTGATGTATAATATATTGAGTTTACAATCATTCATCCGATTTAAAAGTGACTTAGTTGGCGTAACTAATATTCTCTCTAGTGATCATTATCGAGTAACATATACTGTAGAAGTTAGTCATGCATGCCATCTTTTCACAAATCGAGTTTCATTCCTAGAATGCACTTCAAAATCTCCATTATTGTTGTGGCTGATTTTTTATTTGTACTTTATGTTGGCTGCTGCAACTTTGATTCAGAAGAAGCACAAAGCACAAGAGAGAAGACTACTGTGACAAAAGAATGAAGGTGAAAATGTTAGGCTAGTAGTAATGATGACTAAACCCACCGCCGCCACATCAACAACATTCACTCCTTTCACCAAACAACAGCCGTAGTGGTGACCACCAAACAAACCTCACCAAAAATAGACAAAAAGCACTTCCTTCCCTTCTTTTCGTTTAGTGACTTGCTCTGCCGAACCAACCCAAAAACACCGCCACTGGGCATGTGGGGAGGTGGTGAAGGTGTAATGGACCACCACTCTCGGTGGTCCTCCCTCACACGTGCAAAAAATCTTCATAATGGCGATTCTAAAAGTATTTTTTTCTTCAATATTTAAAATTTAAAAACCGTGCTCAAATTACGAGATTGTAGTCTTGAGTTTCTATCTGTAAATTTTTGTGGGTCAACATACTTATAAGTCTATACTCTCATTACTGAATGTGAACCAACAAAACGAGACAAAAAAATGAATCATACACATGTAGTACATTACTAATTCGTATTCACTATACCATTTGATCACGTATAGTATATATACCCAGACTACAAAGAGTCCGGACCACATGCAAAAGCTAGGAACACGCCTAACATGTCCCCCGGACATTCGGACTCTAAACCCAATCTGCAGTAGAAAGGAGATATTGAGATACATATCACCCTGAAGACTTAGTAAAATCAATGGGCATTCCGGACTTAAGGAAACCCACCACCTAACCAAGAGAGGTAAAGAATATAACTTGTGATTAAGGTATAAACATATGCTTACTAATTTGGGAAGAGCGGCGACCCAGCAACCGAGGGCAACATTCCAAAATCCCATAGCTTAACCAACGAAGCATATAGCAAGTCAAAAAGCATGAATAGAAGGTGAACATCACATAACCGTTCGGTTAATAAGGTGAGCCGCACCTCGTGATCTCCAGAACAAGACAGAACTACCTGCCTATAAATACCAAGGTAAAATGCCACCAAAGTCCTGAGGCTGATCGTGGAATCCCCCTCCCACGGTGAGACTGATGGTAGTTCTTTTCTTAGCAGGAAATCCCAGTCTACTCTCAATTAGTCCAAAGTTCTCCGGATATTCAAGAAATCCTTGTTTCGGGTAAGTCTGGTCCATCCATAAACATAATCCCTGAATTACTAACACCATTCTATATTTCTATATATCGAACACTAATAAGCATTACTTCGTCACATATGTGTAGTTGACCCGGTAGAGGTTATTGGAGAAAATAGTTTGAGTTCAGTTTTAACTCTTATCGAAAGGTTACTACGTAAGTGAATATTGTCCGTGACTAGTGTCACTCTTTGAGTATTTTATGCCTAATAAATTTGCCTAATTTAGACATACAAATTTGATTGGTGACGCTTGTCATTAGTTTAAAAAAAAATAACCTATTTATGTCTTTCCTAATATGCCCATCATTAATAATTAAATATGATTTAATTTTTGATTTGCGTGTGTATCTTCTCCATCACATCTCTACCAACCGTAAGACTACTATTGTCATCAATGTTACAACCGGGATTTCTCACGCCAACAAAACTTTTTTTTTTTTTTTTTTTGCTCCCAGTTTTTTTTATTCTTATTTCAATACCATAATTCGAACCACACATGCCTCCATTTTAACAATGCAAAATATATTATCAGAGTCCCACAAATTTTAATATATCATGTCATCTTATTATAAGAAGTAAAAAATAATGTTTATGATGTTCAAGAATGTGATGGGGGTTTTAATGGATTCAAATGATGTTAAAATTTGTTTTTTTATATAAAATGTTTAAGACGTAACAATTATTTTTATGATGTTCAAGAATGTGATGTGCTTTCGTTAGAATATTTTGTATGAGATTTGATTGAGATGGTTGTTTGGGTGATACCTGTTTGGCTGTTTGTGCGGTTGAAAAAGAAAAAAAGACACGTAAAAAAGAAGGTTACAAAAGCTAAAAATTAGGAAAATAATTATAAAGGGTAAAATAGGATTAATACTTAAATTTGGCTGCACTAAAAAAATACTTGTCGTAATACTGTGGTTAGGCACACTAGCAGGTTTATTTGTTAACACTGTGTTCTCAAGTGTGTTTTAAAGAATGAAAGTGAAAGAAAGTGAGTCAAAGTAAAAAATGTCATGTTCTTAAATTTTTTAAAGGAGTGAAAGCAAAGTAAAGTAAAATGAAGGAAGTAAGGCTTGTCACAGTAACTGACACACACTCGATCATTCCCTCCATCTATGTCGATCGTTCTTTCTGTGGACAATCAATCGATCGAGGGTGTTGGGCAATGAGGGTCGCTTGGACGACCTCGATCGCTCTTTTTTTTTTTTTTTTTTTTTTTTCCTCGATCGCTTTTTTTTTTTTTTTTTTTTTTTTTGTCTAGTAATTAAATATAAAAGTTATTTTTGTGGGGTATGTTGTTTGTAGTGTAGGTCGTCTTACTAGGGCACCCAATCGCCTAAAGGTCGCGGGAGAGAGAAAGCTGATGTGCCAGAGAAAATGAGAGAGATTGACCCTCCTTACTGTATCCAGCCTAAAATGTCTTTTGTTTTTCTCAATAACACTTTCACCCCATATTTGGGGTGAAACATGTGTAAAGAGAATAAGACAAAAAAAAATTTAAAGAAAATTAATGACAAAAATATCATTTTTTTATAGAGTGCAACTTGTTTTAAAGGTTATAATAGTAAATTCACAAATATTAAAAATATAATAAGCTACAATTCTCTTTCACTTTCTTTCATTAGGTTTAAACTCTAGAACTCAAAATATATATCAACTTTGTTTCCTCTTCTCTACCTTTCTTTACATTTACTTTCTTTACTTTCATTTATCTTTAAAAAAAACTCGAGATCAGAGTGTGTCTCCAATCTCCATGTCAAAACTCATTAATATGGTATTCAAGAGTTCTACCTTATGAGCTAAAGGAAAATTTTAAATTAAAATGTTTAGAAAAAGGTATAATTAATTTGTAAAGTTTGATTCTTTATAAATGTGCCAGATGTTTAAACTTTGAAGGCATAATAAGGTTGGATGACATAATGGATGTAAGACTTCATAACTTTTAGTATGAACAATATTCCATAGGGTAGGGTGGCCAAGTGAAATGGTCAGAGATGCGCATCACCCTGTAATTGTGTTTTCGTTAGATTAGTGGTAATAATATCTATAGTTAATATCATCACCCTCAAATTAGCGTCATGTTAGCTTTTTTTTCAACCAATATTACTACAAACATAATGTAATAAAAAACATCATCATCACCAAAATATACCCCACTTGCACACGACTATACCCCGCAAAAACCAAAATATTCACACTCACGTCGTGCCAAGACTGACATATGTTTCTCCACCTAGCACGCATCTTCATGGGGTGTGTGTTATAGCCAAGACGCGTCTTCGAGGCCTCACGACGCTTCTAAATGGCCTTATTACCACTAGTTTTACAGATCGACTATTTAAGACTAGTAGTAATAATACCGCAAGGACGCGTCTTACATCCTATGTAGCACCCCCAAGACGCGTTTTCGTTACCACACCACCGATTACGATGCGTCTTACATGGATTTAAAGCACAAGTCAGTCTTACTACACCACCGATTACGATGGGTCTTACATGGTATTAAGTGAGATATATTTGAGTAGTGATGTTGATTGTGTTATTACCAAGGTTGCAAAAATCGTGAATCGGTAGTCGGGCGGTTGACCCCCCTGTAGCTTGTAATCGGTCTAGGCGGGATTAATCAAAGATTAATCGGATTGGCATTTTCGACAAGTTTTCTATATTTTCGGCAAGTTTTAGGTATTTCCGGTAAATTTTAGGTATTACTAGCAAGAATTTTTTTTTTTTTTAAATAATCTTAAAATAGATATAAACAACAAGTATAAGTTATTAAACAATTTTACGGTGAGTTTTGGGTATTTTCAGTATGGTTTGAAGGTGTCGGGCAAAGCTTGACCACCATTGACCGTCATTAACCATCACTGACCATGGTTGACCGAGTTGTTTGACCGATTTACACAAATCGGAAAGGTTGGTGGCCTTGTAGCACCTAATCGGCGATTAATCAACCTTGTTTTGCAACACTGGTTATTACATTATATTGGTGATGATGTTGGTTGAAGATATAGAAGCTAATGTGGCGATGAGTTGACGGTAATGACCGCGATCGCAGTTACCACCCACCTAATACTTAGAGCACAAGGTGTAGTGAGTAACTTCACCTCCTCATTTGGGGCCCACGGGGTGCCACATTACTTTAACAAACCTCCACAACTAACCCCCTCATTTTGATACATCTAAGGCTATGTGTAATGGGGCGTTATTCACCCCAAATTTGCCCCTTTCGCGCCCCAATAGCACCCCTCACCATTACACAAGGGCGCTAAAGGCCCCAAAAATGCAAAGGGAGTGACCTTGGTAGCGCCTTGACCCTCCTCATTTTCGAAGAAATTAGCCATTGGATACTAAAATAATTATACTAAAAATTGAAATGGGTAGATAAAAAATGGAAGAAATGCTTACTGTAACCATGGAGCAGAAGACAGAAATGGGCACAATCAGTAGAAGAAGAAAGAAGTAAACCCTAAATTTGTTTATATATTTGGATTGGTAAGTGGGCTGGGTCAAATGGGCTTTTTGGTTTATGGGTCTAAAGGATATTTGATCCAACTCTTTTAAGTTAAATTATGTATGTCATGTTTTAAATTGTGTTTTAATTTCTATTTTATTTTAATGAAATTGTGTTTTAGTTTTAAATTATATTGTTTTAAATAAAAATGTATTGTTTGGTTGAATAAAAAAAAAGAAAAAGAAAAAAAAGTGTGACACGTGTTGCGAAACGCCCACCCACCTTTACACACCTAAAGCCCTCAAGCCCCTTTGCTGACTGGGCTGCCACATGGCAGAAAATGCCCCATGGTGGGGCGTGACCATTACACATAGCCTCAATAACAACTAATCTCAACTTACTCATTTGGGGCCCACCACTTACAACTTTATTTTTTTATTCAAATTACCAAATAAACTAAATTCATTTCATTAAAAATTAAAATACATTACAACATACCAATATTACACGCAACTAAAAATAACGCTACGAAAAAAAAATACGATACGAAAAAAATACGATACGGGGAAAAAATACAACACATATTAATAATACGAAACTTAAACATTTTACTCGTCATCGTCATCTTGATATTTCTTCATTATTTTTGCTTGTCTCTTGCGAATGATAGCGGCTTTTTCCGGGTCAGTATTCGTGTCGGGATCTAGCAGGAGAAACTTCATATCCTTCATCTTTAACGCCTTTACTTCCTTCTCCCTCCTCGCCTCGTAACAAGCCATTTGAACGTTGGCTTTTTGCGAATATTTTTCGGATAATTTTCCCGAAAAAGTACTCGTTTGACTCCCACCGGAGCTCGTCGCGCTCGACGTTGAAGTCGACTTTTGTTTCTTTGCAGCTCGACTCTTTCTGGCGCCGTCTCTTTCGAGACGAGGTCATTTGTCAGGGCCGAATATATCCTCGAGACATGTAATGTCTATCGGTTCCTCGGCATCCCATTTCGGGAAGTTTTTCAAGACCTCCCAAACGTGAACATACATGAAACTCTTCGAACCAAAGCGTTCTTCAAAGTTCGTCTTCGCATTTTCGAGATGATCAGCCTCATTTTCACCACTTCTACGCTGCAAATTTTTATAAACAGCGTTGAATTTTTGACAATCGCCATTAATCCTTGTCCATTTACCCGTGATCATATTTTTGGAACGAGAGTCACCGACAGTCTGAACGTTGAACATCTCCATAATTTGGTTCCAAAAGTAATATTCGGAACGATCATTTCCCATTTCTTTGTCTTGTGAAATTTCTATCCAAATTTCTGCAAGTAACTTTTCTTCGGCCTTGGTCCATTTCCTGTTCACACGCGTACCTACTGCTTCCACGTCATCGTCATCGTCCGCGTCCAAATCCACGGTTTTTTATTTTTATTTTTTTGCCATGGCTTTTTTTCCTCTACCTTTGGCCGGTTCACGTGCTTGTGGTACTTTGAATTGTGAACCCGATGGTTGTGATTCAAATTGTGGTTGTGGTTGAGATTGAGGAAACGTTGAAGGTTGTGACGGGTTAAAAAATTGTGGTGACGGAAATCGTTGGGGTTGATTTGCGAATCCTTGTTGAAACGCATATTGTTGATTAAGGTAAATTGCCTCGGGATTGAATTGTTGCGTACCATACGGCGACGACGAGTTAGAATTTTGCGACGAGGGGGTAGACGGGTTTGACGAACCCCCGTATTGTTGTGGGTTTGACGTGAGAAGGTTCGTGAAATAGCCGCATTCATTCGGGTTTTGAGACATTGTTTTTTTTTAGAGTTGAGATATAGAGAGTAATGTTATAGTTTGGTTGAATTGTGGTGAGAAAAATATATGTAATGGTTTGGTATTTATAAGGTGTGTTAAGTTTATTTTTTTTTTTATTAAAAAAAAAAAAAAAAAGTAACCGTTTAAAATAAACGGTAATATATCCATTTTATCCAAGTCCTTGGCCCACTCCAACGTTCTAATTGTCAGGTTTCAACCTCGCTGTGCAGACGACGAGGTAGTGGGTGGCGAGAAAAAGGGGGGGGGGAGGGGGGGGGGCGGTGTGGTGGCGAGGCACAACGAATGTGCTACCATGGCACAGCGAGCCACAACGAAAATTGCACCGGGTGCTCTTATACTTATACGGTAGTAGTTTCTTGCTAAATTAGTTTATTCATATTTTTATTTTTGACTTTTTATTATTATTTTTTTAATAATAATTATTCATTTTCAAAGCCTATTGTTTTAGCTTTATGACCTCTCGTTTAAAGATGTTCAAAGGACATGTCTCTTACGGAATACTGTATTTATAAGCAATTATTATTATTATACTTCCCTGGCCCATGCATCTTTGCGCAATCATACGGGGCTATAGAAGTAAAAGAAAGAAAAAGAAAAAACACATTTTGCTTGTGTTTTCCTCAAGCTTCTTTTAGTGTTTTGCATGCATTCCATAACGTATTTGCTATAAATACAAGTAACCGAGAAATAAATCATTAAGTTATAAACTAAGAACATATATTTTTAATTATAAATTTGGAAAATATTACCATTCTATATCATGACACTAAGCATCCACAATGGTGGACCTTTTAAATATGTTTATAACATGTCAAATCATTAAGTTATAAACTATAAACCTATTACCACTATGTATAAACTTTTTATAATTATCTCAAATGTTCAACTATAACACATGCATTAAATTAAGAAAAGGTTTAGAATCTTGGACCTCTTCATGCCACATAGATATAAACCACAACCTCGCTATGGTTGAAACAAAAGATAAACCTTTTCATTGCTTTTAGACCTTTTTATAAACCTCTTATAGTGGATGCCCTAATGTAACACCCCCAAAATAAGGATTTGCGGAAGCATACATATTTGGGTGCTACTAAATCGATAATCACAACACAAAGATATAGAGAACGGGTTAAAAATCCGTTTTAAAATAGTTTACATTTTCAGAGTTAATTGTCATACATCAAGTTCAATTCAATTAAAACAATGCTCATTTTACAAATCTGTCCCAAATTCAGAGTTCAACGCATAAGCAAAAACATTTCTAGACAACTTATGACCACTGTCATGCCCTGCCTTCAATACAATATCAAACACCTGAGAAAAACATGCTAAAAGTCAGCTAACGCTTGTGAGTTAATAGGTTTAAAGTAAATAAGCACATATGAACCATAGTAAATAATTCAGCAATCACCCTCATTCGGTATGTTAACACTAAGCTCATCCAACCGAAACTAGACAAGCGATATGCCTAACTGGCATAGTAAACAAGGGTGCCCGCGAGTGATGAAGCGAAAAGTGTACCGCTTTTAAGGGGTCATTTAAGCCCTAAATCGTATTTATTTGATCAAATATTGCCCTAAATCGTTTCTTTTGTCATTTTAGGTACTTTTGAGGAGAAATCTGGAAAATGAGGCATTTTGGACGTTTTTGGAGCATAAAAGTGAAGAAAACGGCAAAGTCTCAAGAATCGGCTTAAAGTCACCTTTGACGGCGTCACATTTAACCCCAGACGGCGTCATGCCTTGGCAAGAAAAGTTGGACGTGAAATTTACTCATGACGGGCCAGTGAAAATAGCATGTGAATTCTGACGGCGTCACGCTTTAACTTGATCAAGGGCGTCACGGCTTAAATCATAAGGGGACGGCGTCACGTTCATGGTTAGACGGCGTCAAGCCTTGATAAGCCAGAATGGATTTTTGAAGAGCTAAAGAGGGACGGCGTCAAGAAGGTCATCCGGGAACCCTAAAAGCGGCGAGGTGACGGCGTCACACTCCAAAAGGTGACGCCGTCAGATCCAAAAATCTATATATAGTTTTCTAATTTTTTGTCATTAAGGAGAGCTTAGTGTGTGGAATTTTGGGAGAAAACCCTAAGACGATTTTAGCTACTTTTTCAGGGCTTTTTGCCTTGAGATCTTCCATGTTTCATTGAAAGATAAGTTATCAATTAATCATTCAATATGTCTATGTGTTGTTTGATTCTATCTTATTCTTGTCTTTTGTTTAACATGTTAGGCTAAATTTATCTTGTGTTTGCTTAGATCTAATGAAACCTAGCTATTGATTATTGGTTGTTAGTGTGTTATTAGTTGTATTGGATGATTGTTTATCTATGTTAGGCTTAAGAAAACTGGCTAACTTCCTATTCGGTAACTTGCTTGAACGTCTTAAGAAACATGAACCAAATGCGTACTAAAGGTTTTTATGGTTGTATTTAATGCACAAGCGAATTCTAGTGATCCCATGTTAGGAGCTTCCTAGCCGGCTCGACATAGGAGTGAAGTAGGAGCTTGTAGAGTTGGGGAAGTAAGTACGCCACCCCACGAATGGTATTAAGGAATACACCCGTCATCCACGCAACTAATACACACTAATTAACCGGTAAAAGATAGTTAGGGAGTAAGGAAATCTAAGTAAACACATTTCTCTACACATAAGTTTCTCACCACATTTTATTTTCAGTTATTTATTTTATTTGCATTCGTAGTAATTTGGGTTAGTTGACTAGCAACTAATTCCGCCCACTCCTTCAAACCCGAGATTTTACTTGCTTTCATAAAATTATAAAAACATAAAAAAGAATCTTCCTCAACCCTTAGACCTAATTAGAGTAGCCTTTCATACCTAACGAACACTATTCCCTGTGGAGAACGATCAATCCCCCGTACTTACCACTACACTATACTACATCGGTCAGGTACACTGCCTGGTGGGGTTGTAAGCCTCTTGAGATCCCTCGAGAGGTAAAACCTGTTGTAAGGTTACAAAACCACGCAATCAAGTTTTTGGCGCCGCTGCCGGGGAATAGTTATTGTTTAGGTTGAATTTTTATTTTATTAGGTCTACTCACTAGATTCCTTTCTAGTGAGATTTTTATTTTATTTTTTATAGGTCTTCTTTAGTCTATCTTATTTCTTTGTTTGTTTGTTCGTAATTTCCATTGACTCTTCCGTTCACCATTATGGAGAACGCGAATCCACCATACCACCAACCACGTAATTCACCCACTCCATATGACATCTTGATGTTTAAACAACATAAAGATGAACCTCTCTATGATGCATGGACTCGTTTTAAATATTTACTCCAAAAAGTCCCTCATCATAACTTCGATTTTTGGTCCCTAACTCAAATGTTTTACAATCATGTCGACCGACATGCCCAAAGGGACATTTACCATATTGCCGGCAGGGATATTAGGGAATTAAGTGCTGAGAAAGCATGGGAAGCTATTGAGAATTGTGCCCAATATTATTATATGGTAGACAACCCAACAAACATTAATACAAGTCAATTGACCACAAATTTCAAGGATCATGAAACAAGTTTGTTTGGGGATGAGGGTAGAGTTGAGCCACCTAGCTGCATGTCATGGTTAGGCACTACCATAATACAGGGTGAACACTTAGGTGATCTTGATGTGATGGAGGATCTAGCCGAGCATGATCACATTGATCAAAAAGACCTAGGTTTTATGATCGATGACGATGAATCTCAAGAAACACATGATGAATCTTTTGGGCAATTTGAATATAGCAGTCAGAATATTGAGGATGATCCTTATGATTCGGATATAGAAGTTGAGATGCCTAGAGAAGCACTTGAGATACTAGGGAAAATGTTAGGGTTAGATTCTAATAAAACACATGATGAGGATATAGGTGGTCTTGACACAAGGAATGATGAGGTAAGTAACATAAGCCTACCAAGTACCCCACAAGTCCTACCATCATTTGAGGCACACACACCGCCGGTGACTTACCCGGAAGAAGTTGAGGAGACTATAGGAACCCCAATAGAGGTAGAGCCCTTTGACCAAACACAACTAGAAGAAATAGGTTTGAATGCTTTTAGTGATCACAACCTTTCTTTTAGTTCTATGGAAGTTCCTAGTTTTGATGAGCCGGAGCCTCAACCAAAACCGTTACCTAATCTTCCATCCTTGGATGAAAATTTAGGAATTGAATTAGGTCCCGATCCACCCATCAAAACATATAGTCCGGGTAGTCTTAAGTTTAAGGTAGTAGACATTAAGCCTTGTAGTGAGGAAGCTAATATAGGAGTGAACCATGACCTTACATACTTACATCACCCATTCATGATTGATCATAAGAAACATTATGGGTTTAAACCGGGTTTATTAGGTCAAGATAGATGCCCAACTAGGAGTCTCTCGAAGTTGATAGAAGATGATCCCTTTCTAGGAGAAAACTTCAATTCACCCATTGACCCAATTGAACTAAGTGAGGTTATGATGATTGGATCCCGCGTCTTTGAGCATATAATTCATCCAACACTCTTTCCTCACGCGGCATACTTCCACCAAGATGGTGTGTATCGCTACTATCACCCGCACTTAATCCTAAGTGTAGGAAAAACCTCTCCTTTATCCGTTAAATAAGGGTAGAGTCAGGCTCGTGACTCGAACAAAAACAAGCGCTTCTTGGGAGGCAACCCAAGTTTTATTTGCTTTGTGTGTTTATTTATTTGTTTGTTTGATTTTATTTGTTTCCGTATGTATGTTTAAGTTTTATTATTATTGATTCATGTTAAAAACTAATTTGTGAAAAGGCTTTATTTTGTTTTTAACTTCGTCTTAACTACATATAAAGGTATTTTGCAAAAGTTAAATGTAAGGGAAATCCAAATCGGTTTATTAGAACACAAATGAACATGAATCGTAATAATAATAAAATAGCATACATATTCGTATTTGTTTGAGTCAAATGCTTGTATCGAGTCATAATGATGTTTTGCAGGATTTCCAGGAAGTAAGGTAAAGGTTTTTCCAGAAATTTTCCGGAAACTTAAAACGAAAATTTTTGTCAGGTCATTTCTGACGGCGTCAGGGGTTATAACCTGACGGCGTCAGATTTAATTTCCAGAAATTTTTGAAAGTTTTGTTTTCATAAAAAGTTTTTATTAAAATCTCCAACTTATAATCTCCAGGAATCTGCAAAATTATCATTCCACAAGCATTATATCCTTATATATAGATTTTTCCCGCCGATGTTACGCAGGTTTTCGTGTTTGTTTTCTCAGGTTTAACAGGTTATTTTGGACAAGGAAATGTTTTTGGATCAAGCTTGTGGCGATGCATTAGTCATGGAGCTTCAACATTCTCTTTGGAGGAAGATCTAACCGTGTAATTTCATTATCCACCGAGCGAATCAGGGGAGTATTTGATTTCATTCTTTTACTTTTTGCTTTTACATCTTATTATTTGAACATTGGGGACAATGTTCATCTTAAGTGTAAGGGGAGGGTAAAAGTACGATTTTAGAGAATGCCATTGCGCTTGATTTTTGTTTGTTTAATAGTAGATGTGTAATAAAACTAAGAGAAATACTTGTTAAGGTAATTTTAGTGCCAAATTTAAAATTTTTTACAACATATAGGAGTGAAACTTTGATCTTAATGAGCGTCTCACGGATAGGAGTTATATAACTAGCACAAAAACCGTACCACAAAAAAATTTTCCACCCCCAAATATGTGAGGTTCACCCCTAGAATTGGTAGGAAAAGCATTTATGCTATGATGTGTGTACCGGTAGCACTTAGATTCTAGAACTTGCGTTAGGACCATTCCAAGGCCACAAGTGAGACTACATTCGTGTAGTTAGATTTACTACATGATAAGAGGCATTAGGATTAACCCATTGTTTTACACCTGTGTTTTTGTTATAATTACTTTGGCTACATTGGTCAAGTAATTCTCCCACACCCTTTGCGTTGTACTCATTTTTAGTACACGATACCCCTAGTACACCCCTCAGAGCCTATCTTTTCGTTTCGACCTTTAAGCATTTTACTTAAAGGAAGAATTTGTTACACCCCACTAAAATGTACACCCAAATCGCCTTAGCCTACCTTGTATGCACTCATTTTTAGTGCATTATTGTGACAACATTTGTTTAAACCCAAGTTAATTATCTAGTTGATTACATGGTTGCTAAGTCGAGTCATATCCTTGTACATATTGTTTTGGGACGATTGGGACTCATGGGTAAAGTACTAGTGTAATGGAGTAATGGGGATGAACATCATTTATTACCCCCATATGTGCTAAATGTTTTAAAAGTACTCCAAGTTTTTCAATTATCTTAATTCGAGTCATTAGATTAGTTAATTGTAAAGTTATGTAAAAGTTCAAGTGTAAGGGGAATGCAATGCCCCTATGATGTATTATTTTGGATGGTAGGGCAAAAGTGTATGAAAAAAAAAAAAAAAAAAAAAAAAAAAAAAAAATCAAGAAAAACACAAAAAAAAAGAGAAAATGAAAAATAGAAAAAAAAAACATACGGACTACCATCCCGTTTCATTTTATGTTTGTTTTATATTTTTGTTATTTTGTTATTTCGTTTCTAGCTTAAGATCGAGTCTAGTCTTGGCTTAGCAACATTGTATAGTACATGTAATTGATCAAGATTTTTAACTCGCCACCAGTAAAATATCCCGTATCCAACAAAACCGTGTTTTTCCTTTTCCCTACACCTAAAGTTATAACCCATTTAAAAGCCCTCTTTGATAGTTTATCTTAGGTGCTTACGCCTAGTGGAGGAGGTTTTCGATCCTTTCCCAAGCCTATGGTAATCTATTTGCTATGACAGGTAGTGAGAGATATTTTCCGTTTTCATTTATGAGATTTATTTTGATGACACTTGAGAGATGTGAGTATCTAAACACTACTTGTGAGGTGCTAGTTTGTAATCTCCGTGCTTATTATGATTAAAGTGGAACGAATATTTGTTGTAATTACTTTTATGTTAGCATTAAATGACCCTAACTTGTATTTTGATTAGAATAAAAGCACATTTGCTTGAGGACAAGCAAATCTCAAGTGTAAGGGTATTTGATGAAGCGAAAAGTGTACCGCTTTTAAGGGGTCATTTAAGCCCTAAATCGTATTTATTTGATCAAATATTGCCCTAAATCGTTTCTTTTGTCATTTTAGGTACTTTTGAGGAGAAATCTGGAAAAGGAGGCATTTTGGACGTTTTTGGAGCATAAAAGTGAAGAAAACGGCAAAGTCTCAAGAATTGGCTGAAAGTCACCTTTGACGGCGTCACATTTAACCCCAGACGGCGTCATGCCTTGGCAAGAAAAGTTGGACGTGAAATTTACTCATGACGGGCCAGTGAAAATAGCATGTGAATTCTGACGGCGTCACGCTTTAACTTGATCAAGGGCGTCACGGCTTAAATCATAAGGGGACGGCGTCACGTTCATGGTTGGACGTCGTCAAGCCTTGATAAGCCAGAATGGATTTTTGAAGAGCTAAAGAGGGACGGCGTCAAGAAGGTCATCCGGGAACCCTAAAAGCGGCGAGGTGACGGCGTCACACTCCAAAAGGTGACGCCGTCAGATCCAAAAATCTATATATAGTTTTCTAATTTTTTGTCATTAAGGAGAGCTTAGTGTGTGGAATTTTGGGAGAAAACCCTAAGACGATTTTAGCTACTTTTTCAGGGCTTTTTGCCTTGAGATCTTCCATGTTTCATTGAAAGATAAGTTATCAATTAATCATTCAATATGTCTATGTGTTGTTTGATTCTATCTTATTCTTGTCTTTTGTTTAACATGTTAGGCTAAATTTATCTTGTGTTTGCTTAGATCTAATGAAACCTAGCTATTGATTATTGGTTGTTAGTGTGTTATTAGTTGTATTGGATGATTGTTTATCTATGTTAGGCTTAAGAAAACTGGCTAACTTCCTATTCGGTAACTTGCTTGAACGTCTTAAGAAACATGAACCAAATGCGTACTAAAGGTTTTTATGGTTGTATTTAATGCACAAGCGAATTCTAGTGATCCCATGTTAGGAGCTTCCTAGCCGGCTCGACATAGGAGTGAAGTAGGAGCTTGTAGAGTTGGGGAAGTAAGTACGCCACCCCACGAATGGTATTAAGGAATACACCCGTCATCCACGCAACTAATACACACTAATTAACCGGTAAAAGATAGTTAGGGAGTAAGGAAATCTAAGTAAACACATTTCTCTACACATAAGTTTCTCACCACATTTTATTTTCAGTTATTTATTTTATTTGCATTCGTAGTAATTTGGGTTAGTTGACTAGCAACTAATTCCGCCCACTCCTTCAAACCCGAGATTTTACTTGCTTTCATAAAATTATAAAAACATAAAAAAGAATCTTCCTCAACCCTTAGACCTAATTAGAGTAGCCTTTCATACCTAACGAACACTATTCCCTGTGGAGAACGATCAATCCCCCGTACTTACCACTACACTATACTACATCGGTCAGGTACACTGCCTGGTGGGGTTGTAAGCCTCTTGAGATCCCTCGAGAGGTAAAACCTGTTGTAAGGTTACAAAACCACGCAATCAGTAAACAAGGGTGCCCGCGAGTGTTAATCCCTAGACACTCGGCAAAATCCGACATGGTATACGTTCGCGTTGACCTGCCGGGCCAACCGAACGGGGGAGTCACCCCCAATAGATCTATTTATATCATATGCGCTTCCCAGCAGGAATTGACGGTTGATGATAGTGGGCGCAATGAGATTCAAACATACTTAGGTTATTCGCATACAAGTGTGTATAAAAACAAAGTTCATTTTGGTCCATGAAAATAGTTTTGCATGTTTCTCACCATAAGATTTATAAAAACAATACGTATAAAAATGGGGCTATAAACTCACCTTAATAACAATAGCAATCTGCGAGTCTACAATAACACAGTGCAACTGCTCCGACACGCGACCTAGATCAGTATGATAAGTCTTAGCGAAATATTCGTGTTTTAAATGTTTTCACTCAATTGCAAGGTTTACGTGTGTCAAGTGCTCGTGTATTTATTGCTTGTTGTGTGGTAAGGTACATTTCAAAATAGTTCATCGTATAAGACTCTTTGGTGATGGCTCATGGTGAAAGTGCACGGTGAAAGTACGTGCGACGGAACTTCCGTGCTTAATGCTTGTCGTCACAAAATGCGTAAATAATATATATATTATCGTGTAATATATATATATATATATATATATATATATATATATATATATATATATATATATATATATATATATATATATATATATAACAATTAAGTATTTAATTAATTACGACTTATAATTAATTAAATAGGTATTCAATAATTAATATGATAATGGTGATAGTGGGGTATTATTATATTATAAATATTATAATTATTTATAATATAATGATAATTATAAAAGAATCTATAATAAGTATTTAATTTTGAGAAATCAAATAAGTGTAAGTGTATATTCATGAGTCTTATAAGGTCTAAAAATATTAATTTAGAAGAATTAATATTTTCAATAATAAAAATAATCCGTTTCGTCTTTTAGTTGGTTTTCATCCGAAAATATTCTAAGTGTCGAAATTTTAGAAAAATTGGGTATGACCCATTCTTTTATTTAAACTTTTCCATTTTTCTCAAGTGTTGCAGTTTCCTCAAATAACCCCTTACGTTAACTATATTTGCAAAACTAGTCCAAAATGTATATTTATCGTTATAACTATATTTATCGTTACGTTTACTTCTTAATTATGGTTTTCGATACAAAAGTCAACGTTTAGTCAACAACTACAACTTTGGGCTGGACAGCCCATTTATTTGTCTTATTGGGCTTAAGGTGTCAAAATGGGTTCAAAACGGTTTTAATCGATATATATAACGTTTTAATAAGTCAAAATATTTATAAAAGATCGAAAAGTGTTCGAAAACTCATTTTTGTCATCCGAAATATTTATTGGGCCGAAAAGTCCATATTGGGTCCAAAAGTCCAAGTTTAGCCCAAAAGTCATTTAACCTTTTTAAGTTACGATATATATATATATATATATATATATATATATATATATATATATATATATATATATATATATATATATATATATATATATATATATATATATATATATATATATAGTAAAGTTTCTAAAAATCAATTTAGCACATCAAATGAGCCGTTTGGTCCAAAAGTCAAACCACGGTCGAGACCACATGGGCTCGGCCCATTTTGTGTCGAGACCTTCATAAGCCCAAAAATTGTTTTAAATCTTTAAGCCCTTTTAGTCCGAATAGTTTTCGTAACGATTTTTAAATAAGCCAAATAAGCACTTATAAATAAGCCATTAATTCAAATGATCAACCAAGGCCAAAACATATTGGGCTCGGCCCAATATGTGTCGTACGACCCCTTTGACCCAAAATAAGTCAAAACACAATAAGATAGAGCTTATTTAATAAGCTATTCAAAATAATCTATTAAGCACTAATTTCACCATTTCACCACTAGAGCCAAAACTTTATGTTTTTCAAAACCCCAATAATTATTTATTTTTCTCATGTGCCGATTTATATATACACACACAAACAAGTGTATATTTCATTTTAAACTCGCGTAATTAACACTAATCATATTTGTATCATCAAACTAGTACCACAAGCAACAAGATTTACCACACAAGCAAGAAATAACATAACTTGTATAAAAACTACTAAAAAGTCGAGCAACCATAATCTATATATCAAATCCTAGCTTTTTCATTTTAGCAAAACATACATAATAAGCACTTGGTAACACTTTTAAACATCACAAAAACATGTAATGAATAAGATTGAACAAGTTTTGTGGATTCTTACAAAGTTTCTTGAAAATTTCGAGAGGTAGGAGAACCAAAAACAACCCAAATAGCACCAAATTTACCCAAGACACGTTCCAATTAACCCAAAACACTTGAAAGTACACCTTGATTATCTTGGAACTCAATAGAATTTTCTAGATCTTGATTTTTAGGTTGGGTCGTGAGTTTGAAAGGGAAGAAATGATCTAGGAAGTTTAGATGGATAGAAATGTATGTGTGAAGAATTATGTGTATACTTAGGGTATAAAAACAAATACACATGTGAGTCATCATCCACTAATGATCCATGCATATCAAATCTTTTGTCTTGTTGTGGTTTAGGGGCAACAAACGACAAGATTAAGAGGGGGGGAAATATTTTTGCTCCTCGTTGGGGTATCGTGTGTCGGTTTGAGCTTAAATGTTACCGTAAAGTCCCGGTTTGACGTTTTTGGACACGTATACGCAAAATAAAGTTTTTATTGACGTTTTTGTCAGAATAATAATAAAATATTATTATTTGCTCAAAAATGCATTTATTTGACTGCTACCATATATAATGTGCTGTCGGTTCGCGTGTGGGGTTGCTTTTCAGCAAATACGAGAAAGCTTCTCAGTTAATTACGAAACTTGTCAGTAACTATCAGAAATATAATAATTTACGCTTACTGACAAAACTAAACTTTTTCAGCAGTGACTGTAAGCTACAATATGCGGGACAGCTCTAAAAAATGCTCAGAAACTTGCAATTACGCATAGAAATGCTCGGCTTAAAAATAATAAATAAATATTTATTATTAACTTAAAATGTGAAAATTACCAATTTTCACAGTCTCCCCAGCTAATGGGGAAATCCGTCCCGGATTTCAATTCGCGTTACTCGATGAATTCGAAAAAAGATGAGGATACTTTCGCTTGATTTCATCCTCTCGCTCCCAGGTGTACTCGGGACCTCTGCAAGAGTTCCAACGGACCTTCACAATTGGGATACGACTCTACTTTAGTCGTTTAACTTCCCGGTCCATGATTTCAATCAGTTCCTCGATGAGGTTCAGTTTCTCATCAAGTTGAATCTCATCCAAGGGAATAGCAGCGTTATCGTCAGACAAGCACTTTTTTCAAGTTGCTGATATGAGAAACGTCATGCACAGCGCTGAGTTCGGACGACAATTCAAGTCGGTAGGCTACCGGCCCGATTCTGGCAAAAATCTCAAAAGGTCCAATATAACGAGGGTTCAATTTTCCACGTTTACCAAATCTTATCACGCCTTTCCATGGCGAGACCTTTAACATCACTTTATCACCCACTTGGAACTCAAGGGGTTTTCGCCTCTTGTCGGCATAGCTCTTTTGACGGTCACGAGCCGCTTGCATTCGGCTCTTGATCTGCACAATCTTCTCAGTAGTCTCATGGACTAGGTCTGGTCTGGTAATTTGGCTTTCTCCGACTTCAGCCCAACATATTGGTGATCTGCACTTACGACCATAAAGTGCTTCATACGGTGAAGCCTTGATGCTGGTGTGGTAGCTGTTATTGTAGGAAAACTCGGCTAAAGGCAAATGCCTATCCCAGCCGTTCCCGAAGTCAATCACACAGGCTCTCAGCATGTCCTCTAACGTCTGAATGGTCCTTTCACTCTGACCATTAGTCTGAGGATGATAAGCTGTACTCATGTCGAGGTCTGTTCCCAATGCGTCCTGGAGCGACTTCCAGAAGTTAGATGTGAAACGACTGTTTCGATCAGAGATGATAGAAACAGGCACACCATACCTTGTGACAATTTCTTTCACATACAGTCATGCAAGTTTGTCTATGCTATCATTCTCCTTTATAGGAAGGAAATGAGCAGATTTAGTGAGACAGTCCACGATTACCCAGATCGTGTCGGAACCGCTCGATGTCTTAGGTAGCTTGGTGATAAAATCCATAGTGATGCACTCCCATTTCCATTCTGGAATTTCAGGTTGTACAAGTAGACCAGATAGTCTCTGGTGTTCTGCCTTGACTTTCGAACACGTTAAACATTTACTGACGTACTCAGCTATATCGGCCTTCATGTTTGGCCACCAATATAGCTTCTTCCAATCCAAGTACATCTTGTCGGATCCTAGATGGATGGAGTATTTGGATTTGTGGGATTCGTGCATGATCAAATCACGAATTCCTTTGTATAGCGGGATCCAACTTCTGTCCCCATAACACAAAACTCCATCAGATCTCTTTACGAAGCCATTCTCACTCTCTGGAATTCCGTAAATCTTCTCACGCGGTCGGTTCGCTTCCTTGAGTGCCTCGACCTTATCCTCAAGAATTTTCGCTGGAGGCAGTGAACTGATTGTCATTCCTAACGATCTGACTCTGAGAGGTTTGATCCGATCTTTTCCGCTGAGGGCATCAGCAACCACATTTTCCTTGCTTGGGTGGTAACAGATCTCACAATCGTAATCGCTAAGCAATTCCAACCATCGACGTTGTCTCATGTTCAGCTCCTTCTGGTTCAAGATGTGTTGTAGGCTTTTATGGTCGGTATACACCACGCACTTTGTGCCATAGAGATAGTGTCTCCATATTCTAAGTGTAAACACGACTGATCCTAACTCTAGGTCATAGGTTTTGTAGTTCTTCTCATGGGTTTTTAGTTGTCTGGAGGCATATGCTATAACCTTCTCTCTCTGCATTAACACAGCTCCTAAACCTTTGTGTGAAGCGTCGCAATAAATAATAAAGTCTTCCCTACCTTCAGGTAAAGCCAAAATAGGTGCAATACACAACTTTTCCTTAAAGAGTTGAAAAGCTTCCTCCTCCTTATCTCCCCAATCATATTTCACATTTTTCTATGTCAGTTTAGTCAAAGGCTTCGCTATCTTGGAGAAGCCTTCAATAAACCTTCGGTAATAACCGACAAGTCCTAAGGATTGGCGTATTTCGGTGGGTGTTGTGGGTGTTGCCCAATCCTTTATTGACTCGATCATTGCGGGATCTACGTGAATGCCTTGACTATCGATCACGTGGCCCTGAAACTGCACATTTGATATCCACAATTCACACTTCGAAAACTTGGCATATAACTCCTCATTCTTCAATAATTCTATGATTAGCTTGAGGTGCTCCTCGTGCTCTTTCTCATTCTTAGAATATATCAGGATGTCGTCAATGAACACGATCACAAATTTATCCAAGTACGGCTTACACACTCGATCCATGAGGTCCATGAATACAGCTGGTGCGTTAGTTAGGCCGAATGGCATAACTTGGAATTCATAATGGCCATATCTGGTTCTGAATGCAGTCTTGGGGATATCCTCTTCCCGAACTCGGAGTTGATGATAACCTGATCTCAGGTCAATCTTAGAGTAAACGGATGAACCTTGTAGTTGATCGAATAGGTCGTCGATTCGAGGGAATGGGTATCGATTCTTGATGGTTGGCTTATTCAGCTCTCGATAGTCGATACACGTCTTGAAGGATCCGTCCTTCTTCTTAACAAATAGAACGAGAGCTTCCCAAGGTGAAGAACTCGGTCTAATAAATCCTTTTTCCGAAAGTTCAGCCAAGTGGTTTGACAGTCCTTGCAATTCTATCGGTGCTAATCGATAGGGTGCTCGATTCACTTCTAAGATTTGGTTTAGTGAACAATGGTGTTTATATAAAATCTCATGTCCTAGCCAGGCCAGTATCCCCAAGGAATTAGTGAAGGGTTAGACAACTGTTCCAAAGATAATGTCTCAGGTTACTCTACAAGGTCTTAAGATTTCTGTTGGGCACAAGTCTATTTTTGGTAAGTCTCTAGTCCATGAAAGTTTAGTGGTTCACCCATTGTTTATTTTTGTCCAGGAGTCCTCCTTGTGTTGCTAGGATCCTAGTGTTTCCGCCTTTGACTAGGTTGCCATAAAGCACGCGGACGAGTTTCCCATCGTGGGTGATTACAGCGTGGTATTTCGACATCCAGTCTCCATTGGGGATGTTGTCGATGTCTCCAAGTTTTGTGGGCATAGGTCGCTGTTGGTTGAGGAGTTTTGCAGGTCTAGAGTACGACCTTGAAAGATGGTGTTGATTGCTACTAGCAGTCAGTTGGTTGGCTCAGTGAGATTCGCCTGATAGACGATGCAGTTACCCTTTCGGCTTATGTTAATCGGTGGGGTCATCTTATGTTGGCTAGTGGTGTAAGTTACCCTTTCGGCTTTGGACGTGGTATGAAGTAAGGCTAGTTCTAGGTGGTATCTTGGCGTCAAAGCCTATTTGGTTACGGTGTTTCCTAGTACGGATGCCCATGACTTGCACTACTTTTATGTGCTCGCACACGCGAGTTGCTGATTTCTCCAAAAAAAAAAGGAAATAAAAGATTCGACTTACATAAAAAAATTAAGGCAGCCATTCCTAGCATAGTATGGTCCTACCCGAATTATACATAGGTGATAGGCTTTGTATAATTGGGGTCCAACGATGCGATGCTGAGTTTAGTTATAAGAAAACATATCGGTTTTTCTGCTTGCGAGCTTACAGCATAAACTACCTTTCAAAAAGTAAATAATTCGTCGGGCGGTAACAGAATAGTTGGTAAAATGGTTTGCAAACAATTTATAGAGTAATAGGAAAACAATTCATTATTGGCAACATAGTATCCAAGTTATAGTTTAGCTTATAAATTGTTGTTCCCTTTACACGATTAAAATTAACTACAAAGTTAAGCTAACCGTGTTCCATGACTTAGTAATGTATTGATTAACTAAACAAATAAGTAAAAACGTAAATGATAAAGACAAGAGTTTTTCAACGTTTAAATTCTTATTAGAAGTTAATCAAAAGAATCTATACCCAAGTGTTTGCGGAAAAAATACTTGGGATTGAAATGACAAGTATGGTATGTCTCCTCTCTAAACTTAAGCTAAGCTTAAGTGGCAACTATAAGGAACCACTGAGCTATCTCAGGGACTAGGTTGCTCTTTGGAGGAGTAAAAGTGGTTTGTGAATGTCTAAGCATTAATTGCACAAACTTGTCCACTTTTACTCCCTTATGATCCTATTTATAGACAAGTAAAAAGAGCACCCGTGAATTAAAAAGACAAAAGATGACCTAAGCTAATCAGGACAAAATACTGATGTATTTTGTCACTGTTACAAGAACCTATTTTAGGTATAGGAAAATAGTGCTTTCTGAGTAACAGTGATGACATTGTTCTTGTTATAAAGCCTTTCAGGGAAAGTTTGACTTCAGCCTGATAAGGACTTCTCTTTATCTCTTCAAATCTTTCCCGCCTTGTCCCGCCTTTCTTTCAGTCTTTGGTTTTCAGTCTTCAGTCTTCATTCTTCATAGTTGTTGAGGAGACTGGGGTTCAGTGAATTATTGTCATCACTCACTGAACCCATTATCTTCTTCTTTGGCTTAGGTGCCATTCAGGGAGTTCCGCCTCACTAAATGGTGAATCCTTCTTCTTAGACTCGTCCAAGGCATCTTGAAGATAACTCACTGAGTGACTGTTCACTCAGTGACCTGAAAGCGTTCAAGGTTATATGACACTTAGGATAATTTGTATTCAAATCCTTGTTTAAGGATGCTTGGGTACTGAATGGACCCAACAATCTCCCCTATTTGGATATAAATTTAGCCTAAGTGTTTGATCAGTGTAAGTGAGCAATTGGTCTTCTTGTTACACTGATGATACTATAAAGCAATTAAAGGACACTCATATAATAAACATGGGCCATCATCTTATTCATAAACATTACATCAGTCCTATCATCTAAACATAATACTCATGGTTAAGTACTCAGACTTCCTTAATTCTCATGAGTACCAGTTTTGCTTTCTTAGACACCAACACCTGCTTGTCGGGTCTCTCACTCATCATCTTCTCCATCAGTCTTATGAACTCATCATTCTCAGGACTCTTAACATGGAGTGCCATCAGCTTGTAGGCCAAAAGGGTTGTTGTCTCCACCAAGTGTATGTCACTGACTCTCTGGAAGGCTTGTTGACCAAACTCATCAATGAAGAAGATACCAAACTCAGGGTGTTTGATCACTTTGTTGGGAATGAACTTGACACCTTCAGGAGGAGTTCTGTTGCAGTGAAGAGCAGCAATGAATTGTTCAGGTTCTTGACCTATTGCTTTCCTCTTCCTTCCTGTGCTCTGAGTTGGTTCAGGGATTGTTAGTCCCTGAGAAGCAAGTGCCTTCTGATGGTCAATTCCTAAGCTTTTGGCCACCCTTTCCAGTTCCTCATGCTTGTTTGTCAGGGCAGCCTGAAGATCAGGGACACACTTGTTGTTCTTCTTTTTCAGGATGGGTCCCATCATGTCTTATTCCTTGATCCCATAAGCTGAGAACTTGAAGGGAGTATTCTTCTCAGACTTCCTTGGTCCTCTATGAACAGTTATGGCTAAGGGATCAGTGTTTGCATGAATAGTCATGTCAGTGATGGGACCTTCACCCTTGGTCTTTGTCATGGTCCAGACATACCTCTCATAGTACCTTTTCTTCCTTTCAGTGTTCAGCTTGACCTTCAGGTTGTGTTCTTTGATTAGGTCAGCCTGAAGTTTGAGGAATTGTTCCCCCTTGATATTCTGCTCAGTTTCTCTGATGACTTCCTTGGCAACTTCATCAATAACTGGCTTACTGAGCAATTCAGCCTTGATCCTATCCTCTTCTTCCAAGACAGCAACCACTTCTTCATTGGTTCCCTTAAAGATTTTCCCATTATGCAAGATGATTTCCATGAGCACTGGTGCATCAGGGTCAGGACGCACTTCTCTTGGTGCCTTAACCAGTTTGGGAGGTGAATCTTCAGTCTCCATGATTCCCTTCCCTTTGTTAGTGGGTGGGGGTGTACTGAAGGAGGATTCAGGGAACGTTGTGGTTGTTGTTACTTCAGTTGGAATTGGAGTTGTGGCAACAACCAGTGCTGAAGATGTTGCAGTTCCTGGCATGAAGCTTTAAAGAGGGACGACTCCAGTGATGACTTCAGTTGTAGGCTCAGGAACTGGTTCATCAGAGGTAGGTTTCTCCCTCTCGACAGATGTTGGAGCTTCAGTGGAGGCATCTGTTGATTTAGGAGCAGGGGGAACTTGAGAGGACTGAAGAACTGTCAGAATGGTAGAGACCATGCTCTTGATTTTCGAGGTCTCTGTCTTCAGTGAGGAGATGTCTGTGGCCATGGTGACCTGAGCCTCTGAGAGTTGGGTGACCTTAGTGGTGTAGTGGTTGACCAGCTCATTATGTTTGGCAGAGAGCTAGTCAAAGGCTGTGGAGATCTGGGTCAGGCATCCTTGGGTATCAGTGACTGACTTTTGAAGGACTTCCTGCTGAGACCTGAGAGTTGTGATATCAACCTCCTTGAGGAGCCTGAGAAGTTCAGTAATGTTGGAGGAGGTGGTCTTCTGTGAATCCATAAACTCAGTCAGCTTGGTGATGAGAATTAGGTCATCTTTGAATTCTTCTTGAATGGCACTAAGAGACTGATGCAAATTGGTGAATTGTGTCCCTTGATCACGACCTAGTTTCTCAATGGTGATCTTCAGGTTACTGACATGTTTATCAGTAGAAGCAGTGACCTGGTGAAGTTTTCCTTGTGAGCCTTCAATAGCAGCCTTGAAGTCAGCATATGAGGCTGCTGCTTCAGTGTGCTGATCTCATTGCTCGTTGATTAGCTCATTGAAGAGGGCAGTATTCGACTTCCTGAGGAACTTGACCAGCTGCCTTTCAGTGAGTGGGAGCACATCGTCATACTTCTGCAGATAGTCAGGGACTGCAGCAGTAGAGTCTCAGGAGCCTGATAAGTTGTGTGATGGTGATGATGATGATGTATGATGGTGATGGTGAGATTCTTGTTCTTCAGGCGGAGGAGATGAAGTTGGTTGCTCAGTGTGCTGAGGGGAGTTGTAAGTAAGAGGTTGGTCATTAGTATCCAGGTCTTCTCCAGCAGCTAGAACCTCATCATCCTCAAATTCAACCATTTCCTCTTCTGACTCTTCATTGATAAACATTTGTAAGTCAGCAAGAGTAGGAACCAGGGCTATATCCGGCTCCCCCTCAGAAGAGAGCTTGCCTTTGTTTTGGCCAGGTCCTGACCCCTCCAGGTGAACAGAGTGGGTTGTCTATGCCTGGTCCGCGGAGTCAGTTCTCGAGGTATGCGCAACGCCTTGAGGGGGTGTAGGTTCCATACCAGCGGGTGGTTGCATGCCCCCTGAGTCTTTGTCCCCTGAGGTTCCTTCAGGGACTGGTGGGTTTGAGCCAGTACCATCACTAGAAAATGAGATGTTTGGGTCCCCCTTTCCATCAGTGTTGTGCTACCCTGACGAAGACATAGGGACCGGTACTCCCTGAGACTCTGATTGTGATTTATCAGAGCCATAAGCAGTATGTGAGATGTTGAGGTCCCCTTTTCCACAAAGGTTGTGTTGCCCTGATGAAGATATAGGGACCAGTCCTCCCTGAGACTCTGATTGTGATTTATCAGAGCCATAAGCGGGATGTGAGGGAGTGTGGGTCCCCTTCTCGGTATAGTAGTGCTACTCTACTGAGGATTCAGGACCCCTTTCTCCCTCAGGCAAAAGTGGTGATTTACGAATGCCTTTATCGGGAAGTAATTGTTGAATGGTTCCTGACTCCATTGACTTGTGTATGTCAGCAGAGTATTTAGGAGTGGGTTTACTCGAGGACACTGAGTGTGATTTCTCAGTGCCCTCCGTTGGCGTTTGTTCCTTGATCAAAATATTACTGGCCTCCTCAGTGGGTGTCTCAGTGGACTGGGCCTTTTTAAGCCTTCTTTTCTCAGGCTGTGAAGCAGAGGTCTCAGTGTCGAGTGGTTTGGGTTGAACCACTTTCCTGGACCCCTTCTTCTTTTTCTTCTTCTCCTTCTTGGAAGGAGAAGGCACTGGTGATATGGCATCAGCACCCTGAATGACCATCAACATGTAGGTGGTCAGGGCGACTTGTGTAACCTCGGTGAGGTCTTTTGAGTAATTGGCCTTGTGTAAGACATCAGGGTCAGATCCCTGTATATTTGGTCTAACATACTCAGAGCCTAATAGGTCTTGAAGCACACAGAAAATGAACCTAGGGTAAGATATGTGTCTTTGCCTGGATTTCCCTGAGAGCTTGACAATGAGGTCTTTGAAGATAATTTCTCCAATATCAATTTTTCTACCCTTCAGTAGACTGAACACTATCATTTGTTGAGCAATGTTTAATTGCTCCGTGGAGGATTTGTTCCCACCAAGGACCTGAATGACAAAAGTCATCAGTATCCTCCAAACGGCAGGAAACCATGTTTTTATGATGGGGGCTTTGGCCAATAGAGTCCCTGGGGCCACATCAGGGTGTTTATCGTCATGTGGCCCAAGTAAAAGCAATTCGGCCTTTATTTCACTTTCTGAGGGTTGAGTGTAAAACCCTAAAATCTAAAACATTTGAAATTCCTAATTTTCCCCTCTAACCTTGAATCTATAAGAACATCACGAAATCAAAACCCTAAATTATTAAATCCTTAAATCACTAATAAGATTACAAAAACATTAAACTATGACTTAACCAAGATCATACCTAACTTTAACATACAAGCTACCACTAAAACACATTCACACGTCTATATGTAAATCTTTGGGCCGAATTTTCTTTTGTCACACAATTACTAAATCCTTGGGCCTAAACACTTGAAGATACCATGCAAAACCTTGGCCCATTCTCCTCCCTATGTTCGGTTCCCCACTATCTTTTATACCGATCCTTTTTTTTTACAAACCCTAAAAAAAAAACCCTACAAACAAAAGCTCGGCTGCTACTTCATTCCTTCTTCTCCTGTTCGATCATAAGCAAAGGCAGAAAAGGAGGCTCTTGTGTGCTTCTATTTGGTGGTTTTGTCGAGGTGCCACAGCAGATTCGAGGGTGTTTTGGATCGTGGGTTCTTGGCTGTCCTTCGAAGGGTCATTGGCTAAGGTGCGACTGGAAAGTTTGTGGTGATTCGATCTTGCTTCTCTTTCTCTTATTCACGCATCAAGGGTAACAATCTCTCTTTGTTCATACGACTTTACTTCTTGTTGTCTTGTCGAATTCATTCACATAAAATCATAACAAACTTTCACATAGAATAACGATCTTAGAAACCCTATATAATCAGCTAAATGTTATTGTTTTGTTTCGATTGATATATACATGTTATCACCATATATACGTCGACCTAAATCTGTTTTGGGGTCATTCAAAATCGTTTGGTATCAAGAGATTATCGTTGGAATAAATAAACCTAAACCGATCACATGAAATAATAAACCCTAAGTTACTGTCCAGAATTTTAGGTCGAATTGAAAGGGGTAGATCTTGATGATATCAACGTATTTTTGAGGGATTCTTGGGTCTAAAATCAAGTTCAGGAAAAGAGTTTTCTGAATATGTAAGCCTTGTAATTTTTGGAGGCCGGAAAGATATCTTTACTGATTTTACAAGTTCAAGTGTCAAAACTGTATTTGAGTATCTGGAAATCAGTCGTGTTTATGATTTTTCATTTTCAAACCATGTCGAATTAGTGGCTACCAATTTACAGGAGTAATATTTCATATGTTTAGTAATTACTGGAATTTTTGTAGATTTTTCTGGAGGGTTTAGATGGGGTAACTAAATACAAACTTTTCGTATGTATAATCTGATCAGAATTCTGGACTAGTTGAGTTGATGGATTTTTTCGACTATAGTTACACTTGGAAATAAATTCTGAAAAAATTCACCTAAATACTTAAGACATATATGAACCTAGGATAATTATATGAGAGCTCCAGGGAATACCTAAGTATGCTTGGAAAATCCGAATATATGTGACCTGTTTAAGTGACATAACCTAATCTTTGGATAAAGGCTAAATAAAGGTTTTAAACCAAATTGTCACTAACATACTTTAACCTAATTACACTTATTCATAATTATAACCTTTAAAGGCATAATTAAGATACCTTAATACATTTCATAACTTAAAATTGGCCTATGACATGATTAGTGCATGTATTAAATGTTAAACCTAAGATTAAAACCCTAATTAAGATAAAGGTAACCCTAAGATAACATATATGGAAACTTACTAAATATGGAAACTTGCTAATTCGGGAAACCTGCTAAAAATAGAAAGTTACTTAAAATGGTTAAACTACTTAAAGAGGAAACTTACTATTTTTGGAAAGATACTATTTTTGGAAAGCTGCTATAAAAGGAAAGTTACTAGTTGCGTTTTCACTTGCGGTCCAAGGTACAGATATTCTGACCTTATCTCTTAAGGTTTCTCATGATTCGTACGCATCTTTTAGATATTAGCTTTGACTATGATGCCGTTGATCTGAGCCTTCTTATTATGGCTTTCTTATTTGATCTATGCCTTTGCTATGCTCCCTTAGATTGTAAACCATTGATATTGTAACTGGATGTGAAAACCTTTCTTAATTATATCATGGAAATGTTTTGAGAAAAACTATTTTTAAAAATGATGTTTATGAGCATGATGCGATACCACTTTTATATGAAATTTTACTGACTTTTATGAAAACTACTTTTAAAGACTTTCTTTATGAAAACTGTTATTAAATATCACTTTTGTGAAAGCCATTATTAAAGGATTACTTTTATAACACTATGATATGAACATTTAATATAAACCTTTAAATTGAACATTTGCTATGAACCTTTTGATTATAAACCTTTGATTATGAGATGACATTTGACCCTTCAGTTTGATACCCGAGCCAAGTTCGTTTCCTAGCCATGAAGGTAACATGGCCGTGTCATTGATGCACCAATGGCATGACTTTAGTGTGGTTGAGTGATGTTCCACACCGTCCTATTTTTATTATTATATGTGCACATTATATTTATTATGGCCAATACAATTGTTCGGGGGCGTATGGATGCATCCTAGGTTCGATTTGTATTTGATGGATATGACATGATATGATATGATATGCTATGTTCTGTGACTGATGCATGGGTGCAATCTACGTCTTTCACATGTTCGAGAGCTAGCTACTCCATGGTTACTATGATATTTGATTTTATTTGTGTTCGGGCTCGTGGCAGATTACTGACCTTTTCTTACTCTTGATATTCATTTATTTATACCTTATGTTTTTCCCCAATGCACCATATTATATTCTTGCTCCTTATCTTTTGCTTCGTTTATACATATCTGTTCACTGGGCTTTTAAGCTCAGCCGCATTTCTTTTCCTGCGGCAGGTTTTAGTTGGAAGCTGGGTTATGAGTGGAGAGTACTTTGGACTTAGAAGACTATACCTTGATAGCTATTCTGGATTAGAAACGACTAGAAGTGATTATGTTTTAGACTTAGTATTTATTGAAATTCTCATTTGTAACCTTGTATTTCAGATTTTCCCTTTGTAACCTTTGAAATTCTCTTCTATTATTTAAGTCATATGCTTGTGTTTGCTTTGATATGTCACCATAACGTAATACTTCTACCCTTATCGGGTTGGGGTGTTACAATTATGGTATCAGAGCCCAGGCTGCGAATTGTAGTACATTAAACCTTGACCTGTGAAGTTTTGACCATTAAGTTTCCATTGTAGGCGCTCATAAGACAACCTTTGAGAATTTGATTTAGGATCTCCCCTTAGGAACGTAAGTTATAACCGGTGAGGAATGGGTAGACTAGGATATCTATGTAAGTAGCATTGCTTCCGCATCACTCTGAATCATGCCTCTACCTTTAGCTATGCCTTATAAGAACATTTGTTTCAGGAGCTAGAAAGTTTTGCAACCTAAGCTTAGTAACTAAGTAAGTTGGAATACCTCGGGAACTACGTGGATACCTTACACCATTTAAGTTTCACCTTCTGATTTTGATCCCCAATTCCGATCTGTTTGATAAACAGTTTGATACTTTTCCGAATATCCCGAAGGTCATTCGACCATAATGTGTTTGACACATTCTATGAATTCATTACTTATGATGGATATAAATGTATCATCTGATACTACTTAACTCTGCATAATCCATTACTCCTCCTATGAGAACTCTGATAATTATTAACCACGGATATAGGAAGTTTTGTTCCCTCCCTTTGAATGATGAACCTTGTCTGCCAACCAGTTCCTTTGGAAGGATATGATGTAAATACTATCTCAGTACGGAATTGTTAGCTGAGCATGATGATGCTGATAACTAACATTCCATACATCTCACTTTTGACGGTTATACGATGTTCGTATTACCAATGATACACACCTTACCTGCCACTTATGCTAAGAAGCTAAACAGAATTCCAACACCTTGAACTGTTCGCTTATCTATCTCAACACTTTGATGAACCATGTACTTGACTCTGATATATGAACTATCCGTCTGGCTTAACGACCGTATCCATTCTACGGATCTGTTTACTCTTGATATAATTGACTTTGAGGTCTTTTGGTTATGGTTGTATGGCTCTTCGTAAAGCTACCCTAGACTACCGTATCTGAAATGTGACCTTTAACAATCTGCTTCACCCTACTTTTGTTATGATGACTCTCAACCGCTTAAATCTGTTAGGATTAATGTTGCTATGAAAGCACATACGCTGATCTCATTTGATTGTCAGGTTACTCCTAACACCTATTAGTATCCACCCTTAGAAAGCTCTGGCATTGGAAGTTTTTGTTGTACAAAATTTTCTGGTGTTTTCTGATGAACCTCTTGGGATTCCCCCTGCTTGGGAAGTGGAGTTGGCATTGAATTGATCTCAGTTGACGAAACCATGATGCCATAGAAGTTGAGAGAATTGAAGGAGCTGATGGAATATGATTTTGTTCACCTCAGTGTCTCTCTTTGGATGCTCCTGTTGGTTTATGAAGAAGAAAGAGGGGAGTATGCGGCGGCGTATCGACTATCGTGAACTTAACCATATCACTATCCGTAATCATTATCCATTTCCGCGTATCAATGATTGATTTGGTCTATCTTTGAAACTCCGTATCAGACGGCCTCATTTAAGTTTGGAGGACTGAAGAAGCAACCACAAGAACTTCAAAGAAGGGAGTTGATTAACTGAGAGTAACCTCCGCGGAGCATTTCAGTTTTATTCGTGAAGAGGAAGATAGGTGATGTGAAGTAGATATGAAGTTTCCCTAAGACGATTCCTGAAGCTGCTTTCGTACTCGTTGTGATCATTATGAGTTTTAATGATGCCAATTGTATTGGCTAATAGAATCATGTTTTCGCGAGTAATTGGACAAATTTTCATAGTATGACGTTGTGTTGTGTCCAGAGACGAAAGAGGAACATGTAGATCATTTTCGTATTAAGTAGAATGACCCTTTGTTCTGGAAGAGTAGGTTTGATTGGCGTTCAGAGATTGTAGTAGACAGCACTACTAGGTATCCTGTGATGACAGAGTTTCCCACATAAAGGACCAAGATTGACGATCGTTATCGTAGCTAGAAACCTTGTAGAAGAGTAGTAGGAGATGATCGTGACAGGTGTTACCGTGGAAGAAGCATATAAGAAGAAGAGAGAAACTGAGAAAGGACTAAATTATATTTCATGCAGCACGTGGAGATTTCAGTTCGGGCATCAAGACAACCAGACCGTAGGAGACGAACTATTCAATTCATCACCTGGAGGGGACAGCAGCGGTGTTCATCTTGAAGATTGGAAGACCTTTCTTGCAAGACAAAGGTGGTGGCGGACATAGAAGGAGAAGGTAATCGAGTTGGCGAATTTAGAGCTATGCTAGAAGACCTGTCGAAGACACGCAGTCTTGCTTCTCTTTTCATTTTGGTTGTACTAAGATGAATTGATAGCAGAAGCAGACTTGCGGAAGGAAGAGATTTGAGATCATGTATTTGAATGGATGAATTTTAAAGTGAACGTTTGTGTTTGGAAGAATTGATTCTGTGAAGGATGAAGCTATTGATGACGTAATTCACTTCCTCTCAACTTACTTAAGTTTCCGTTACCTGATGATAAGATCCTTTAAATGATTCGGTTTCTCTATTAGTATTTCCGTTTTATGTTCTTCCTGCGTATGTTGGATGACGGTTTTAATATGATAACTTTGATGAATTGTGGAAGAATTGATGCTTTTGACGACAAGCTTCATTCGATGATACTTACTAGGTTCCGTCACGTTATCTATGCGATCTGTTTCTTTGATTTCGAATCCGTAGTGATGATTTGATTTGGACCAACCCTAGGAGGTAGAAGGACTGTTAGGTGATTAAGATAAGTTGCTTATTTCACGACTTGAGATAAAGTATGGTCATCATGAGGGCATATTTATATGATGCTAGTATTATGACGTCTGGCCAACGTGATAATACTTACATCATATAACGTGCACTTATTGTGATCATAGATATTTCGAGGAGTGCCTTAGAAGCCTTAGAATTTCTGATAGCTGTTTGAGATTATCTGAGTTAGTGAGACTTTAGGTTCATTCCACCTATACGCTTAATCTGCCTTCACCGTTATACGATTTGATACGTTTGGATTCTCGTCACGCGTTTGCTGACCTCTATACTTCCGATAAGAATCTTAGGTTCTGTTGTAGAGCTTTCTGCCGTTTGATGATATCAAACAATCTGTTTTTTGTATGTTCTCATCTTATTTGCCTAATCAAATTCCACGGATGATATATCCGTCAAATCCTACGTATTCCTTGTATCCCTTCTGAGGGGATACGATTATCATCTGTTACGTTTGGTATATTATTCTTTTGATCTGGATTCAATATAGTATGCCTTGTCTGAGGAAAACCGAAGCTTTTTAATCAACAAGATAGAGTCATGAGAAACAAGTCTTTCACATTTCTGTTCACAGTCCGTTGTGTTTCCGTTTCGTTTTCTCATCAATTTTCGAGGACGAAATTTTTTTTTTCTAGAGGGGAAGAGTTGTAAAACCCTAAAATCTAAAACATTTGAAATTCCTAATTTGCCCCTCTAACCTTGAATCTATAAGAACATCATGAAATCAACCTATATTATTAAATCCTTAAATCACTAATAAGATTACAAAAACATTAAACTATGACTTAACCAAGATCATACCTAACTTTAACATACAAGCTACCACTAAAACACATTCACACGTCTATATGTAAATCTTTGGGCTGAATTTTCTTTTGTCACACAAGTACTAAATCCTTGGGCCTAAACACTTGAAGATACCATGCAAAACCTTGGTCCATTTTCCTCCCTATGTTCGGTTCCCCACTATCTTTTATACCGATCCTTTTTTTTTACAAACCCTAAAAAAAAACCCGTACAAACAAAAGCTCAGCTGCTACTTCATTCCTTCTTCTCCTGTTCGATCATAAGCAAAGGCAGAAAAGGAGGCTCTTGTGTGCTTCTATTTGGTGGTTTTGTCGAGGTGCCACAGCAGTTCGAGGGTGTTTTGGATCGTGGGTTCTTGGCTGTCCTTCGAAGGGTCATTGGCTAAGGTGCGGCTGGAAAGTTTGTGGTGATTCGATCTTGCTTCTCTTTCTCTTATTCACGCATCAAGGGTAACAATCTCTCTTTGTTCATACGACTTTACTTCTTGTTGTCTTGTCGAATTCATTCACATAAAATCATAACAAACTTTCACATAGAATAACGATCTTAGAAACCCTATATAATCAGCTAAATGTTATTGTTTTGTTTCGATTGATATACACATGTTATCACCATATATACGTCGACCTAAACCTGTTTTGGGGTCATTCAAAATCGTTTGGTATCAAGAGATTATCGTTGGAATAAATAAACCTAAACCGATCACATGAAATAATAAACCCTAAGTTACTGTCTAGAATTTTAGGTCGAATTGAAAGGGGTAGATCTTGATGATATCAACGTATTTTTAAGGGATTCTTGGGTCTAAAATCAAGTTCAGGAAAAGAGCTTTCTGAATATGTAAGCCTTGTAATTTTTGGAGGTCGGAAAGATATCTTTACTGATTTTACAAGTTCAAGTGTCAAAACTGTATTTTGAGTATCTGGAAATCAGTCGATGTTTGTGATTTTTCATTTTCAAACCATGTCGAATTAGTGGCTACCAATTTACAGGAGTAATATTTCATATGTTTAGTAATTACAGGAATTTTTGTAGATTTTTCTGGAGGGTTTAGATGGGGTAACTAAATACAAACTTTTCGTATGTATAATCTGATCAGAATTCTGGACTAGTTGAGTTGATGGATTTTTTCGACTATAGTTACACTTGGAAATAAATTCTGAAAAAAAATCACCTAAATACTTAAGACATATATGAACGTAGGATAATTATATGAGAGCTCCAGAGAATACCTAAGTATGCTTGGAAAATCCGAATATATGTGACCTGTTTAAGTGTCATAACCTAATCTTTGGATAAAGGCTAAATAAAGGTTTTAAACCAAATTGTCACTAACATACTTTAACCTAATTACACTTATTCATAATTATAACCTTTAAAGGCATAATTAGGATACCTTAATATATTTCATAACTTAAAATTCATGTATTAAATGTTGAACCTTAGATTAAAACCCTAATTAAGATAAAGGTAACCCTAAGATAACATATATGAAAACTTACTAAATATGGGAACTTGCTAATTCGGGAAACCTGCTAAAAATAGAAAGTTGCTTAAAATGGTTAAACTACTTAAAGAGGAAACTTATATAAATATTTTTGGAAAGTTGCTATAAAAGGAAAGTTACTAAAAATGGAAAGCCGACTAAAATAAGTATTCTGATTTAAAATATGTTATTAATAAGACAATCATGAATTCGTGTAGATTCGCTGAAGATGGAGATTGCTTCCGATCTTTATGTTTCTAGTTGTGTTTTCACTTGCGGTCCAAGGTACAGATATTCTGACCTTATCTCTTAAGGTTTCTCATGTTTCGTACGCATCTTTTAGATATTAGCTTTGAATATGATGCCGTTGATCTGAGCCTTCTTATTTGGCTTTGTAGGATCGAAACATGTTGATTATTGTGGGATTCGGGTGGTATTGGATAGTGGAAGAACATCTTCATTGTTGAGTTAGAGAGAGAGACTAGAGAGAGAGAGAGGGAACCTTGAGAGAAAAACCTGGAAATATTAGATTACTATGTGAAAGTTACAAGAGTTCCAACCCTTCCCAAGTGTGGGAAGGGGTATTTATACTTACTAATATTATGCCCCTAGTGGGCTGTGGAGTGAGCTGACATGGGGAAAGCCCCGACCCACTCCACAAATATAAATACGACTAATACTATTAATACTAATACTAATAATACTAAGCTAATATAAATAAGCCTACGAGCTATGTAAATGCTAAATAGATACTCGGGGTGACCGAGCCTTCATCTGAATATTTATATTCCTAACAATCTCCCCCTAAGGGAGGTCACCCCGGAAATAATAACTTGAATTCTAGCATTTTATCTTCTGAAGTTGTCTTCATAGCTCGTAGTCTTTGATTCTTCATTGTCTTGAAACTTTGTGCATTCAGCAGTGTTCGTTTGATGACCGTTTGATCATCTTGGATGATCTTTGAGTATTCTTCGACTTTATCATCCAACATTTGTTTCCAAGTCATCTTTCAGCAGTATGTTTCCTTGTGATGTGATATTCTTCGAGCCGACATGCTCACACTATTTGGTGTCATGATTTTAGCATCAGAGTTAGCAGAAGCCGTGTTGAAGGTCTTTTGGTTGATCATGACTTTGTTGAATTACAATGATGGTGTAGTGTGAGCATGTGGTAGAGGATTGGCATCTTTACTACCTCTGCAACCAGCTACACATCCAACAGCTACAACCGCCAGAAGTTCCTGCATACGACAGTTAGCAACAAATCGACCGGTACTTACAGGTTTGGACTTCGAGATTGTTAACAGCATAGTGTGAAAACACTCTCTAATCCTTACCAGACCGTTCCTAATCGAAAACCCACAGAGGGCTTTTTAAGATCGAACCGTAGCACATCAACGATTAGGTGAGTCGCTGGAGATCACTCCACGACTGTAGACCGTTAGAAACCGCCGTGACCACTAAGCGTAATCCATAAAGAATTACCGAAGTGACCTGCTTTCAGGGCTGCTTGATGTTGACCCTGGCAGGAATTTCCATTCAATCATTGAGAATTACATTTGTAAATTCCCTCATAAATGTTCTGGCAGATTGCTAAGATCTGCGTAGGACTCTTAAGATTACAACTGGTGTCCTTAATGTTGAACACCCAGTGTAGAAATAATTCGTGTCCCTATGAGATCTTATTATGCATCTCGCGGCTCTAGACTCGATAGTGCGTTTTGATTTGGTGATCGGAGGCTGGAGAGGACTGCCACCTTTTCAATATCATCTAACTCGGAGTGAGAGAGACGATAGAAATGTATTGAGCTCCGTGACAATTGAAACAAGAGTCCTTTGAGGGACCTTGAGTGGCTAGGGAGGGTTGTGCAGCGTATCACTGGGTCCATGATACTTTGTCTTCAATGCCAGCAATCAACTAAGTGATTCTGACAGCATATGTATTGACCCGGTTTCTGCCTAAGTTGTAAGGAGGGCTATTTCTTTTCACCCTTTATCTTTACAATTCTTTTTCATTCTTCAACCCCTTCAGTGCTTACCGAGACTTCATAACTAACACCTTGTTGGGTTTATTCCAGTGTTAGCTCCATCTCAGTCGGCACTCTTCCCTTATACACATTTCTTCCTTTTTAATCATACCTAAGGACTTCTACACTAACTAGTGGATTGTCCCTGGGTAGATCCCTCCGGCTCTGGCGGGATCGTGGGAACTTGAGCCTAACCTTACCATCCTTATAACTCCAATATATGAGATACAATGGTCGGTCTTTGTTGTTCTTCCACAATTGCCAAACCAAATCCTTGAAAAATCTCTCAAAGTGTTCATGATTCTGAAACACATTTTTGCAAACACTTGAGAGTTTTATATTTTTCAAATGCTCCCCCTCAACATGTGCTCAAATAATTGTTTTATAAATTTGCACATGTCAGGTGAAGCTCGCACTTTTTGAATTGATTGATTTTCCAAGAACATGATCATCGCGAGACACGCTTACATCACTAGTAAACTAGCTTGAAATTATTACCCGTCCAGATCACATTCAAGGAAAGTCGCTCGAAATCGGTACATTCTACTCAGACACGTCCTTTGCGAGACACGCTTACATCACCAGATAAACTGGCTTGAAATTATTACCCGTCCAGGACATGTCCTTTCGACTACTGACTTTAGCTATCGTCAATTCATTGGTTAAGTCTGAGTCACGATCTCATGCTATGCCAAATCCTTTTTGTTCATTTGCTCCCCCTCAATATGTGCATCGATATACGAAAGAGTTTAGCACATATGAGAGAGCCTAACGTTTAAGTCCAAAACATCACATTTTCATCAGGTTTCATATTTAAATCACATTCTCTCCCCCGATCAAAAATTTCAAACCTTTTGAGATTTGTGATCCCAATTGATTTAAATAAGTTAGAAAATGTGGGAGAAAATGTGTCCGATTTAATATATTCTGATGATAAGAACATACTGAGCTCCCCCTTAATCTAAGAGGGAGATTCACTGCTTTATATGCACAAGATATTTATGACACAAATGATATTGACCTTTTTGCGCAGATGATGTAATCACCCACTTTTCTGAGTGAGTCAGTGGTCAACATCGATTATCCATCCACCAACAAATCTTCTCAAGTATTGTCGATCCCCACTTGGCGAGATCTGAGTAAGTACTTCTTTGTTGAAATGATGGTGGTGGAGGTTAAGGTGTTGTTGTTGTTGTTGTTGCTGCCGATGTTGTTGTCGTGGTGAATTCTGAGCCAATCAATAGAGTTTGAACGTCTGATCAAATGGTTAGAAAGGGAACTGGCACATTCATTTTGGCCATGGAATCTGCATAAGAATATCAACACAGATATACATACATACAGATACACTATTCCTTAATAGCTACCCTTCAGCAGCTTGCCACATTATAATACCAAGTTCATCTTATAATCAAACCATAATCAGGAACTACGTCAAACCACTATCTAGCATGAAGAGCAAATAGCAATCATGAACATGGCAATTCACACGGATTTCAATATTCAATTCAGGATCTTAGGAACATGATTCTAACGTAATAGCAATCTACCTAAGCGAATCCTGAGAACATATGCACAATATCAACAACAATTAAGCAGCAATCGACCAACAAAAGTCAAACGACATTTGAAACTCATTCATTTAGATCATACAAATGCTAGTGGAGTATTCAAGAACATCAAACACAACTGGTTTTCTAACTTCTTTCAGATTTTGAGTCTTAATGTATCTAGGGGATTAAACGAGGATTCCAAAGAGATACAAATGAACCTTCTAGTTATATGAAGCTAGGATACTATAAGCAAATTGCACATAATGTCCTAAACTTTCTAGCAACTAACACACTTGGTCATTTGATAAATTTAAGCAATTTCCTCCTTCAACTAATACCCCATTAACTACAAATCCTTTTCAAAGAGTTATGAATTAATCAAGAAACCCGTTTGATGATATAAAATTTGAATTCACTCTCCCCCTCAATCAATGACCCGTATTCAAGTTAAAGATTTGTGGTCGTTGATTGAGTGACAAATTTTATGCATAATCCAAGTATAAACAAATTTCATAAAACACATATTCACCAAGTGTCTCACAAATAATTTTCAGAAGAATCATAGAATGAAAACTATTTGTATGCAAAGAAGATTTCTCTTCCTTTTCAAGAAATGATGCACTGAAACGTACATCAGATCGGCGAAACATGGATATAAAGTAATCCATGCCCAGGTGAACATCACCCAGTTGGAGGAACAGCCGTCTTTTTGGCGACGTGCTTTCCCCAGTTTGAAGCGCGGGTTGCTATCTAAAGTAATAGCAAGCCATTTAGACATGTTTTAACCATCCATTTTAACTTCTGCTCGAGCTTCATTTAGAGACCCGTGCCATTATTGAATGACATTTCTAAGTCCGTAAATGTTATCGATAAACAAAGACATGCCTAGGTGAAACTATTTTTGGTCTTTTCTAATTTTTTTAATTTTTATGGTTTTTCTGATTTTACGTTTCTCTATTTACAATTAGCAAGATTTCTATATATCTATTTACAAAAATGGTATAAGATATGAAAAAGAATGTAAGAAGCAAAATATATACAAGGATACGAACCAGAAACCATTACTCCTCAGCATTCTGAATCTTCTCCGCATTCATCCCTTGACTTGCTGAAGAGTAATGTGAGCACTTTTAAACAGGGATTGATTCTGGCTATTCACTCTCCCCTAATTAGTGCTCTCCCCCAATCTGACAACCTTTCTGATGAACACCCTATAATAGGAAGAAGACTTTGGATGAACGCCCATAATATGAAGAAGTCTTTTGATAACCAAATGCATGCCGTCTTTAATCTTCTAACACTCCCGTCCTTGAGTGAAGCCGTCAAAAACCTTATGCATCTTTTCGGTAGTTTAAGTTGAGCCTCAACTGAAATCTAGCTTAACCCCACAACTCATCAAACAAGAACTGTCATGAGGTTAAGCTAAACCACAAATTTAAGCCCAGTAACAACTTGATTTCAGCTTAACCTCACAACTCATCAAACAAGAACTGTCATGAGATTAGGTTAAAATCAAGTTGGACCTAACCTTAAACTACAGAACAACTTGAACCTAACTTAACTCCACAACTCATCAAACAAGAACTGTCATGGGATTAAGTTAAATATCAAGTTGTAAGAAAAGAGCTCAACATTTTTGAATGTAGAGAAGACTGTAGACTCGACCTTCTTCAAGATTGCCCAATGTGGAGGAACAGAATACCAATCATCTTCATCTCACCAAATGCCTTCCAGTATTACATATAACCCATCAGCCCGCAGCATACACATGAGATGATAACTCCCAACAGAGAATGTAGAATAGACTGACGACTCGACCTTCTTCAGTCTTAAGTATAACACCAAAGTAACAAGTTGAACCACTGATCATCTATAGTATGTATCCATCCTTGGATATTAAGCCCTGATCACGTGAACCTGTTGTGCGTCCTTGATGTACACATTCTCTCTCCCCTGATGGTTACGATTAATCAGCCCATGACGTAACAGTGAAACGTAAATACCAAGGTAACAAGTTGAACCACTGATCATCTCTGCGGTTATCAACACCGGAATAAATGATTAAGCCCGATCACGTGAACCTGTTGTGCGTCCTTGGTGTACACATTTCTCTCCCCCATGATGGTTACGATTAATCGGAATCATCATCATGATGTGTACATGTAGCCTAATGACGTATACATGAAGCATTGACTAGAAACCCTTTGTTGCTGATTGAACCAGCCCGTGAGAATATGTAGATTAGCATTCCATGACCATGTTCTTCAACACCTTGATAGACGGCAGAAGTAGTGTTGGAGAAACATGGTTTGCACGACTCCTGAACTGACGTATTCAGGAGTCGTATGACCATTTCTCAATCATCAACAAACATGTAGATTAATATTCACCCTTTCCCCCCCCCCCCCCTCAAAAATTGCATATGCCTGCCAACTGCAATTTTTGATGATTGAACTAGTGAATATGAATACCATCAATGGTAAGTAGCTCCACTTGACGGTGACATGTTGTTTATTCACCCTTTCCCCCCTATTGCATATCCTTCAACAGGCAATTTATCTGAGGAATCTCGAATAAAGAATACCCAAAGCGCCGACCACTTGAAGATTGAAGTAAGTACGGGATGATGAATCTTGGTGAGAATGGCGATTAATAAGAAAAACTACCTCTTCTCTATGAAGATAAATCCTATGTAACTTTTCTTTTCTTTGATGAACGAGCAAGTATAAAACATCTAAGTTTGAAGAGCGGGCCCGAACTAGTTTCAAGTCAATAACTCCTCATAAACTTCATCTACATCAAACTCTTACAAACTCGCAAATTTTTCGGTTGATGTGTGAACTTGATGGAGAAAATCCAATATGATGATTGAACTGTAACTCCCAAACTTTGACTTAAATTGTATCTAATTGTGAAAGAGGGTGTAATTCGTCAACAATGTGGATCCTAAGTACTCCAACTCTTCAACCTACCAACCATTCAAGATAAGAGCTCCATCTTGGAATCCATAATTCGTGTACATGCATGACATACAACATAAACCTTAAAGTGATTGGTTCATTTTTAAGAGTAAAGCAATAAAATAACTAGGTTAGCCTGTTTGTTAAAGGTAAAGCATCGAACAACGATCTCAAATCTTCATACCCAACCCACCATACTCAATATCTACATAACAACGCACACAGAAATATCACTTAGCCTCAATAAATAAAAGACTAACGGCATACAATGTCGATTAAATCCCAACAACGCCATTAGAATATCTTGAACTTGATAATGTTTTAACCTCATCATGAAAAGCGCAGATCCATAGGGTTTACAAACCTTATTAAATGCCGAGAAAAAGTTCTTGGGTTTTCCACAAATTGCACAAGAAAAACTTGAAGATATAGAAAACAGATTGAATGGGCTACGATTTAGAGTTTGAGGAACATCCTTGGGTTAGGAATTCTCTGAGGATTCTAGACACTCACCCTTTTACATCCTTCCAAAATCCATCTCTCTGTATCAAGGTTGTCGACCACTTTGAAGACCCGTTCCACCAATTTGAAACTGAGTCAAATCCCTTGTTATCAAGTTGACGCTTGCACTAGAGCTTGAAGACGGTCACAGGAACTTTCCCAGCAAATTTTTGAGACTTTGTCGTTTCTTCCTTAAGCTCCAAATAAGACCAAACAGCCTCTTTGCGATTATCTCTCTCATAACGTATAAAATGACTCAAATAACTCTTAGGGAAAATTGACAATTAACTAATACCAAGTTTAGGCTTAAATTGAGCCCCATTATATAAGCGTACCACCCACTTTCGCATAATAAAACCCTTCACTTGAATTGCAATTCCTCACAAATAGTCCTGTTAATTCTAATCAATCATTGGGTTTGACTACCTAAAAAAGAAGTAACATGCCTAATTCTAGTATGCCCATTATATCATTATCAACAAAGCTGTTGACCCACTACTGATGTACATAGTTGTGTATGGTACATTTTACATTCTTAAGGTTTATCTAAAATAATTTCATAAACAAACTGACACATAAGTATCAAACTGCTGTACTGCAAATAGATCTAACCGCTTGTAAACGGACCAAAAATTCCATCGCGAGACGAACCTAAGAAAACCCATTTTAAAAGGGCATAAATGACCTTTTTAAGTTAAGAGTCTGGATGATGTAATTTGACAGCACACACATTGGAAAAGGACAAATTAACTACTGCAAGCAAATGGTTAAGATCTTGATATAACCTTGCTTCCTCCTCAAAAATGGTTTAAGCAGACTAACATCATGAAGCTTAATAACAAAAACCATAAAGGATAAAATTAAATGATAAAATAAAACGAGTCTCTACAATTTTTTCTTTTTTTTTAATTGACTATCTTAAGATCTTTGTATACATTCCCATTAAACTTTAGCACATCATTATAAGTAAACAACATACGTGCATCCCCACCCTGAATTTAACATAAGTTACAAATATGAATTAAATACCAATCCAAGTTAATCAAATCAATTTGGATCTTTAGCAAAACTTTAGTCCTGTAAAATATAGACAAACCCCATTACTCATAATTCAAACATACCCATGTCCCCATACTTTCCAAAATAATTTCAACGGATTTTACAACTCGTATTTAAACCAAAATATTAATCTTTCGGGGATTTTAAACATCAAAAAGAGAAACCTAAATCAACAATGAATACCAAGAGTAAGGCATCTGCTTAATTTAAGTTGAGTCAAACAAATTATTACTTATAAGTCAAATCTGTAAATTACAAAAGTCAAAGCATTACCAGAGTCGAATAGGTTCAAATACGCAAGTGTTACACTCACAACGTTCAAATCTAACTGGTGCCATTACA